>CAJDSM010027420.1:9936-15344 GCA_903981925.1 Ostrea lurida | reverse complement strand
GTAACTGTTACCACTTACATGGGACTGATTTTCATCAGAGGTATTGGTGCACAAGTGAAGGAGACAGTGATCAGAAGAAAAGGCTTCCTTCCAAACGTATCCGACAGTGCCCCCACCAACGGGGCGCTCAGGAAGGACAACAGGCCCTGAAATCAATTAAAATAATTAATAAATTAATGGACTCACAACGGTTCTGAATCATTTAAAATAATTATTAAGACAATGGACTCACAACAGTTCTGAATCAAGTGAAATAATTATTAAGACAATGGACTCACAACAGTTCTGAATCAAGTAAAATAATAAATTAATGGACTCACAAAAGCCCTGAATCAAGTAAAGTAATTAATAAATTAATGGACTCACAACGGTCCTGAAATCAATTAAAATAATTAATAAATTAATGGACTCACAAAAGGCCTGAATCAAGCAAAATAATTAATAAGTTAATGGACTCACAAAAAGCCCTGAATCATGTAAAATAAATCATCAAGTTAATGGACTCACAAAAGCCTTGAATCATTTAAAATAATTATTAAGACAATGGACTCACAACGTTCCTGAATCATTTAAAATATCATTATGGATTAATCGAGGATTATTGAGATACAGTCGATCTATGACGATGGATTGAGGAAAGTCCTTAAAAGATATCTTAAGGATTCGAATATGAAAGTACTCATAGAAAATCATTGCTTATGAATCACTCACAATAAGTGTGATGCTCAGATTACAACAAAGTGGAACTCATTTGTATGGATAATTTTCAATGTAGGTCAATGTCAAGGTCATAAAACTAACAAATCTGGTACAAATTGATAGGTCTTGTAACAAGGAATACACATACCAATAAATATGAAAGGTCTACCTCTTATGGTGGAAAAAGATATGACTATATATGGTTAATTTTTTGGTTTTTTTAAATTTCCAAAAACTAGGTCGATAGGCAAGGTCACCAGGTCACCAAATCTGGTATGGCTGCATGGAAATTAAGGTCCTCTCACAAGAAATGCACATGCTAAATATGTAAGCAGTACCTATTTAAGATTTGAAAGATATGGCTTATATATATTAGAATTTTTTAAGTAGGTCAAAGGTCAATGTTTAGAAATCAATAGGTCTTGCCACAAAGAAAACACATACCAAATATGAAAGGTCTACCTCTAATGGTGTAAAAGATATGACCAAGGTTATGTTTTAGCCACAGACAGAAAGACAGTCAGGCTGACAGGCCAAAAACTATATGTCCCCAACCATTCGATTCCTGGCCAATAAAAACAATAGTACAAGTCAATTGTATATGCAGGGGATTGATCAACTTTAGATACAGGTTACTACATTTCATATAAGGGAATTTTTGAGTTCAGGTGGAGAGATTATCTAAGAATTTATCACAATAAAAGGCATAAATTTATTGATTACTGATTCTTGTTATATATTGTAAACTTAATATAATATGAATAGATGGTCGTGTGGAAACGAAGCCCGCTAAGTGAGTAAGAAGGAAATATCGTAAGGGTGATTGAATTTTCCATATGCTGACTGTGGGGTATCCATATATTAGAGAATTTGTAATGTGTGCAACCCTGAGATATAAATAGAACTGGAAGACGGAATTTAGATAACTGATGTTATATATATTTAGAGGAGAATGAGCGATACTTGTCAAACTATGTGATTGATAGAGCCGCCACGAGCGGAACAAGAAAAGCTATATGAACGAGTCGTCATGAATTATTCTATGAAGTTAAGCCTTTTTATCATGGTGCAGTGAGGAAGAGATATGCATGCAACACAATTTGATTTTTCTAATTCAAGAGGCTTAACTCTTCAAACTATCGACTAGACACTCGAACTGTGGCTTTGCATCACTGAGTTGTCGAACAATTATTTATATACGAGAATAGAGAGAGTAACACGTGATTGGCAGATTTAATGTGGAGTAATCGAAACGGAAGCACGTTTCGAGATATTATGTCTAAAGTTCAAGGAAGTATCTTGTATCAAAATCATATAGGATCATGAATCTAATTCGAATTCGTCTACCTGAGACATTACAGTTGATATATCAAATAGCAATTGAGTTGAATGTGTTGAACCGTTGCAGAAACACAAGTAAGCGCGAAAAGAGAGAATTATAGTTTCAGTAGAGCAGAAGAGGAAGGATTATTAGCTGCTCGTAAGTGAAAGTGCCGTTGATATACAGTCAACTTTGATGTAGCAAAATAATTGTCGTGACGTATTAAGGGAAGAGACAGACCACATTGGAAGATATGAATATGTGTGAATACAAACAATAAATGAGTTTGAAGGAGGAGTATGCAGAATTAAGAAGGAAGAAAATGTGATTTTTCTGGTGAATAAGTTAACTTACGCATAAAAGGACTCACGTAATAGATTCGTGAGCACCTCTTGAGGTTAAATTCGTACAATACAATATACGATACATCAGTTGATATGTCCGTATTGGAGAGAGACACACACATAGATAGTCCATAAGTAGTTGAAAAGCTATTAATCGCGAGGTCGCGAATGACCAGGAAACCGTCGACAAGAAACGTAGGTAACGTCCTGCATAGAGACATACAACTTTATGAGCTGATAGAGAAGATGAAATGGTGCGAGAGGCTGTTGATCGAGGAGTGAAAATGGGAGCAGACAGAGCTATTATGAAGATCGGCATAGAGAGACAACAATGGTAAAAACTAAATAAGAACTCCCGCCATTTGGCGGGGCAATAAAAATGCTTGGAAATTAGTTAACTGATTTTATTAAACCCCATATATTTTGTGTGGTTCTACAATTCCATGGCGGTTTTTATTCTGTGGGAAGGGGAAAATTCCTTTGTTGTCAAGGGGGAAAAGGTACTCTTCTACCGGTAGGTGAAAAAGAACCTAGATAAATCCTGACTTGGATTCCTTCCAATGTTAACTATACCAATATTTGTTTTATTTTTTACCTTAACTCCTTGTATCAACCCATTCATTAGGAAAGTGTGATTGGCAAATGTATTGTTTAGTACCTGAAACAAAAACAAAAAATCAAGTTGCATTTGAAATTGCATAGAAAAAAGATTGAAGGACAATATTGGAAGGAATGTTTGTGACATACTATTTATAGAAATTTACCTGTTACTTGAATAGCAGATGAATCATAAAATCTATTACAAACTGAAATTTATTCACTTTGTATGCATCTATGCAGAACTAAACAAATCCAGTGTAACAGCTGAGATCGGTTATTCTGGAGCCATTTAACAAAATAAATAAATTAATAATTTATCAACACACTTATGTAAATAGAGACTCAAATTGAATTTAAATTCAATACAATATTTTGTAATAATTTGTGCATGCTCCTGTAACATTTTTACATGTGTTGCCACATGTTTTGGATATAATTCGGTGTATTTGTGTATTATATCTGACTCTGGTTTAAATCTGTATGTAAAGAGATATACTCACTTCAATCAGTGGAGAGGTCAACAATCCCCAAGCAAAGAACTCCAGAAAGATCACAACCAAAGCATGGTACACACTGGCTTGTCCTGGTCCCGGGTCCTACAACAGATAAACCCATTATACACGACAGTCTCTATACTCCTACCAATATAATTAAAAGCTCTACATGAACCACAGTGGTCTGGAAAGCATGCATAATCTGCAATGACATCATTAGTGACATCATTGATCATAATTCATGATGGATTTGATATCCAAATCCTAACTTTTCCGGATGCAAAGTTCCAGAATAGACTGACGATGGACAACTTAATCTCCACATGTTGCTACGCTATGCAGATGACACAACTACACCTTGATCAATCATATCACTGTCATGCACTTGCTCATCAATATAAAATTGCACAATCTCATAAACTTACAATGTACTACATACTTATTGATTTATATGCAGAGGTTTTGTATGTGTGATATATGAATGCTGTTACGTACAATATAGCCTTCCTCTGTGCTCAAACATCACTGATCCATGGTCAAGAATTTCCACTTTTCTTTGTTCTTTCTTTTCTTTTTTTAATTTATTCATTTTTAATTGACTTTCACATTAGTATAAATACATGATGTACAGATCTATTTATATTTACAAAACAAAAAAAAACAAACAAAAAAAATCTTCATTATTTTTATGTGAAGATATTCTTTAAGGACACGTTTGGGCTAAAATGTTCAAATTTTAGATTTCCTTTTTAATGTTTAATGCGAGAATGCCCTTTGTTGAGTTTCCGCTAACCTGACTGACCCTAAATTATAGCCCTACCTTAGGAATTTTATTGATTTCGAGAAAAAAATTTGTAATTTTCTAGATAAAATATGTTCCCAGTCCAATATATTAGTTTATACTATATCATTATATCAAGCATGTGAGCAAATTTGAAAGTATAAAATTCAATAGAAATTCCATAGTCAATGATAATAAATCATAATGAATCAGTAGGTGTAAGATGACTTTTATTATTGGAGTTTATGAATGTAATGTGTTCGCCTTATATTGAAAATAAAACTTAGAAATAAAATAAAATTTATTTCCTACCTACCTACCCTAAATTTTTCTGGAATGTTAGCGGAAACACAGCTATTTTTATTTTTGTCCTGAGGAGTGGAACATTGTCTTATTCACATAGAGCCTTAGATCATCAGACCAAGACCCATTCTTTGTGTCTCATTCGCTGAGCATCTGTCAAAGCAACATGATCCAACTCTTTGGATCAAGTTGCTGTAGTAACAAATTATATCTATCATAGCTGCAGGCTTTTATCATTGTCCAGTCATCAACAAAATATTTAGCTAAGTGTTACAGATTAGATTTCACAAACCACTGACAATTTTATCACTCTTTGATGCCTCTACTGTTCTGCTTACTAGGAAAACACAATATTGGATTGAATCTGAATCACATGATTTTATTGGATATCTACCGATGTTCCTGACAAATCAAACCAATACAATTCAGTGCCATTAATCAAAATATGCACCATACTGTTAGGCCTTACCTGGATTGTATTATTAATTGGCAATTAAGACTAGAAATATGCAGCATTATAAGTGACTTTCATTTCAATCATCTTTTACAGTCAAAACAACTTCCCTCACAAAGATAAGGTTTATAGTCTTCGCGAGATTTGTCAAGGCTGGATATTTAGACTGGCGCCTCTTCTGGATGAGGCTTCCGTTCAAATTTCCAGTAAGCTAGCTTTTCTAGCAATGTGGTAGAGCGTCTCTCTTGATCACATAGGCTAAGCAACGGCGAGTGTAGTCAGCACCTGGATGGGTGACCACTACATATTACAAATTGGTGGCAGCGTAGTGACTCGGGTGTTTGGCGAGAGATCTGTTTCAGGTAGAGTCTCTGTAGAACTCTAGAACTTACTGTCCATGTACTAAGGCGGG
>CAJDSM010027413.1:6244-17001 GCA_903981925.1 Ostrea lurida | reverse complement strand
GAATGTGAGTACTTACTAATTATGAATAAACAATTCATGTTACTTTAAAGAGTGGTACGGTGGATCACCCCTGTTGTGGAATGACTTAAGTTGTAAATTTCGTTATCAATGTAGGAGTTACTCATAAATTCATGATAGATGAGTACTTTTGACCATAAATAAAATAGTTACAAAACAATCAGTACATGAGGTGTTTTTTCTCAGCCATTTCTGTGGTAAAGTAAAAACAGGACCTCCGGGGGAATTGGTGTACTTCCGTGATGGAACTACCCCGAGACGTTTAACATGCTATCGGCTATGATCATAAACCAGCAACGATTCCTGGTCTATCGGATGACTTACGTTAATCATCTGAAAACAACCACTCAATACTGTAGTAATAATCGATGTTATTCTGATCGGACTCGACATTCTTGGGATATAATCAGCTGACCNATGAACAAATTGTGAGGAATCATACTCTCCACCCTGATTCGGCTTATCCAGTAATGGCCGTAACTATGCGTTACGCTGTCTTTTTGGATTCGCAAGTCAAAGTCGCTAGTTCCGTTAAAGGCTTGTGGGTTCAATTTGTGAATTTGCCATCTTAAACTCCATACGTTAGTTCCGGTGTAGGACTGAGTTATTGTATGGCTATTCAGCAAGATGTCGACCCTTCCGTGTCCGGTCGTTTGACAAGCGCTCAGTTGAATGCTAGTAATGGGTTCCCCGTTTGTTTTGAAGTGCATGTTAATGTAACTGCTGGGGTGAGTGAGAATGAGGTAGTCGTGTTTAGCATGAGCGTGGTTAAGCGTGGTATTGTTTTCCTGCACGGGGACCACGAGATGAGCCCGCTGCGTAATACTCCTGCAGATGGAGGGGTTGACAGACGCGCTGTGACGACAGGTTTTGTGGACTGGATCGTAATCAAAAAGAACTACATTCTCGTACCAAACACCACCGAGTGCGTTATCTGTCAATGAAAATTCTGACGAGTCATATCAGTCAACAATTATAATATAACTATCCCGTCTTTGTATATGTTATGTTGAGAGAATACCAAACTAAACATTTTTCTTCTTTCAATAGTTGAATGAAGAAACACTAACTTTGGCAAATTCCACAGGACTTCCTGCAATACTGCGCATACTCGCAATCGTTACACAGTGTCGACAGTTGTGAGGGGTCGCTACATTCCGTTGGTGAAGCATCAACACAGGGAGCAGTGGACGGTTCCTGGAAACGACTAACGTCTGAAAAGATTGACAAAGTAATCATAATCCATACCAATTTAAGAAATCATGGACTCCGTGTCTATTGAAGCAAATACATACTGTGGAACTAAGTTAATATCATATGCCTGTTATACAAAAGCTACTAGGGTCACCTGCTGCAAGTTGATTATATGTAATAATTGCTTATTTCAAACTCCGACAGCTGGATGCCATTTTTCTGCAATATGACAATTGTTCTTGTAACGTGTTGTGACATGGGCTTTCTTTTCATTGATGACCATAAACTTGACCAAATGACAATACAAAATGAGTACATAACGGCAAATCTCGGGCTGCAAATAAGCAAATTCTGCGCAAAGTTTGTTATGTTTTAAAGGCCTAAAACAAATACTTCTACAACAAGAGGCCCACGGGCTTTAATGGTCACCTGAGTATCATAGTCCATACATGGAATCTCATATTTGAGTTTAACCCGTGGGGATCCGGGTTAGAATAGGTCCTCAGCATCCCCTTGCGTGTCGTAAGAGGCGACTGAATGGGGCGGTCCTTCGGATGAGACCGGAAAAACCAAGGCCCCGTATCACAGCAGGTGTGGCCCGATAAAGATCCCTCCCTGCTCAAAGGCCCTGAGTGCCGAGCATAGGCCAAAATTTTGCAGCCCTTCACCGGCAATGGTGACGTCTCCATTCTCGAGTGGGACGTAAAACAATAAATAATCAATCATATTTGAGTTTAAGCCTCAATGTAGAGTTTTAGTGCAATGATCTTTAAAAATATGCATACAATTATTATTCATTAACAGAAGAAGGAAAATGGTTTGAAGCATAAATCGTCTTCACTTTCCCCACTCTTTAACCTCCACCCCCCGCAAAAGCCTGAACCCCTGACCCATGAATTTCAAACTTTATGAAGAGAACATCACGTACTTCATCATAGCCATGCATTTAATTTATCATGTCTTCTTATGCATTACTTAAAGAGCATTGATTAAAACATCTTTGTCAGAGAAACTATTTGTTTTATTACTCAAAAGCATAATTAAATGATGAGGAATAAATTCTTTTTTGATCGCGGTGTCCAAGCAGTGCAATTTCTGTGGGATTTTGCTAGGATGGAATCTTTAAATCAGAACACAAAATATCCCCTTACCTGCGTTACACAATTCTTTCTTGCAGAATGTCGTTTGAGGACCTGGTGCTGCTCCTCCATGCGCTCGTCTGCCCACCGGAGAGGATGGCGCCAAGCATGTTTTTCTCTGTGAGGAAACATTTGCGTGCGTATAGTGCTAATATAAATTGGCGAAGTAAACAATGTTGTTAAACGTAATCATAGTCCCAAAAAACATATACAAAATCGAGTGTAGGGCACAGAAATACGACCTCCGACAAAAGCCGAAGGCTAATAAGACAATCAAATCGGACGTTGCATCTCTGGATACCGCACACAACACGACGCAACAAGGCGTATTTATACTCGTTCTGATTTTAGCTTTCAAACGTAATTAATACGATTTTACTTATTAATTGAGAATTTTAATCAGTTCTTACTAACATAATCTCTCTCTTCTCTGAACATTACATTGCGAGTTTACCTGAGAATTTTGATGGGATGTTAATGTTTAGATGCTGCCAACTATATATTATACGCTTTAATAATTGATCTTTTTTGCAATACAATCTCTCTTTCTCTCTCTCTCTCTCTTCTCTCTTCTCTCTCTCTCTCTCTCTCTCCTTGAAAATCTGTTTAACATATTATATATTTGAATAATTCCGTTTACTTATTGCTTTCTTCACATGCAATTATCCCACACATAGCACTAGCACTAGCACGGCACTGTTGTTATCTTGAGAGCACAGTTTCACTCGATATTAATAGAACTGTAGAATCAGAGCGTATTTTCAAAATTCACGGAGACTTATTAGCTATGCTGCATTTTATGTGAGAAACAAAAGTGACGTGGCAATGCACACCTGATGCGGTACTGTTGTATGTATAATTCAAGATCAGAGCCGGATATATTATGGGATAGGCCGTAAAGCCCTACACTTACATCGGTCCTGTAAATAAAAATACAGTTCTCATTTATAATTTGTGATGCGTTTGTTGTTGTTGTTTTAATTTACGGTAAATGGAGTTCCTCTTCAATTCCATATAAAGTAATAAGGGATTTTTAATATTGTAGAAATGTGATAACAGCGTTATTTACTATTCCAAACCCGCAAAATTATTTCCCAACACTTAGCGGACAGCGTCAAGGGTTAGTTTTGTTATTGACTCCTCCCAAGCCAATGAGATTCAAGTTTGCTAGACATGAGCGCTTACTCCGTGTGAAGAGCTATGACGAGTTTAGCTGTGACGTAATTTGAAAGTTACAGTATTTGCATTAATAATAATCATTTTTAACAATTATAATGTCAAAATCTGTAAAAGGAATGCAACGTAATCCCTAACTACAGAAGGTTATAAATACATTCATGGAAATCAAAGTTAGGAATTCATCCCAATATGCCTTGTAGATTTGAAAATTTATTGATAATCAATACTGGTGGCAGTTTTGCAACACACGTGATGCGAGTCACGTGACAATTATATGAAATGTATACGTCCGAATATGTATTTTCAGTCCATTATATTTTTATCAATTTTCAATAAAAGTTCAAGATGATTTAATGCATTCAAATAAATGATTTTTTCGATCGCATATTTTTCAGCGAATTTTTCCAATTGGCCACCTTAAACTGTGCGCTGCGTGATTTTTGACAGAGTAGCCTTCTTGAATTTAGAAAAAACATCAGAAATTTTTCGTTTCCCGTTTCATTATCTTCTGCAACGGTTTGCACACATTCAACTCAAATTTGGTATTGGATATGTCAACGAAATTGCGGGTCAAGTTGAAGTTGGTCAATGGTCCGATGATTTTGACAGAGTTTCGCCCCTCTTGACACTTAGAAAAAAAATCAGAATTTTCGTTTCCGTTCATTATCTCTGCAGACGATTGCACACATCAACTTTAAATTTGATATATATATACGTCAAAGGAATTCAGGTCAAGTTGAAGGTTTGGTCATGGTCGATGATTTTTGAGCAAAGAGTTCGCCCTCTTGAATTAGAGACAAAAATCAGAAATTTTTCATTTCCGTTCATTATCTCTGCACGATTGCACACGATTCAAACTCAAATTTGGTATATGGATAGTAGCAGAATATGCAGGTAAGTATCGAAGTTGGTCATGGTCCAATGATTTTTGACAGGAGGTTAACACCTTTGAACTTAAAAAAAAATCAGAATTTTTCATTTCCCGTTATTTATTCTGCAACGATTGAACATTCAACTCAAGATTTGGTATATGGATATGAACAGGATATGGCGGTCAAAGTTCGAAGTTGGTCATGGTCGATGATTTTTGACAAGGTTAGCCCTTCTTGAACTTAGAAAAAATGAAATTTTTCGTGTCCGTCATTATCTCTGCAACGGTTGCACACTTCAACTCAAATTTGGTATATGGTACAATCTTTTTGTAAAAAAGGTAATGGTTATAAATGAGCAAAAAAAGCCGTGACACACATTCGGTCGAAATCGAGAGGATTTCCGACTCCCCTGGCGTTGATAGCGACTCCCCCGTTCTTTTAGCGACTCTCCCAAAGTAACGGTTGTACACGGTGAATATGTACATGTAGTATCAATGCCTCGCGTTTGTTCTCCACGTGATCTCGGGGATGGACTAACAATAGCGGATAGAATCATTAGTGTCTCAGGTTTAACCATGAAGCATTATACAAGTAGCAATATCGTTGAGTAAACTACATTTACCATTGTTTGTAGAACCACTCTCTCCTGGTGCTATCGATAGAAACGCCAGTAACTTCCATCCAGAAAAACTTCATCTGAAATGGGCAGCTCCAGGAAATAGAACACGTGTCGATCGATACAGAATAGACATTAATGGATACACCTACTACACAAGTTTAACTGAAACGTCTATTTCACTGAGACTGGAGCCTGGTACAAATTATACGGTTACACTGTTTGCAGAAAGTTGGCACTGGTATTCCTACAAAGAAAGTAGCAAACCATATTTGGAGCAAATCACAACATTACGTGAGTGTGAATTTTCAAAAAGCATCTTTTAATTATATGATATCAACTACATGTATTTCCTATGTGTTAAAAACAATTTAACTTACATATCATTTGGTATTTGATAAGTATATAGTACTTGTACGTCACACTCTGGAACGTTTCTGACGTAAATATTTGATGCTTTGCTTGCATTCTAAATCAAGGTACCCCGAAGATCATTATAGCCGGGAGCAGTATAGTCTATGTCCCATATCTGTCAACCCTGGAGATTAAAGCTTCTGTACAAAATTACTCCGACTTTCCGCCGACGTTAGAGACAAGATGGCAAAGTAATGGCCGAGACATCAACATAACAGACATCAGATATAACGGTAGTTCTCTCGATCTGTTCAATCCTAAACTGGTCATCAACAGAGTGGATTTTGAACATGAACATTGGGAAAAGTATCGATGCACTGCACTGAACTCAGAAGGATGGGGAACAAGCACGTTTGACACACGTGTGATTGTAAGAGGAAGTATGTATATTGTCTACACATGTTATAAAGTATGTATAAAAGTGTATTTATTTACATAGCAATCCACATAGGGACCATGCAATATCGAGGAAAAAAAACCCAAGAAAGTCTACAGTTGAGTATTTTACAGTATTTTTTGTTTGTATGTGTTATGTTTTAATTCGAAAAAAGGACTAATGTAAAGACGTTTTGAACAGCTGTTGGTGGTTTCATACTGTATATCAATTTCACATCGCTCCGTACATGTAGATATCCACTGCCTAATATTGAGGGCGAGCACCTGAATCACTAGGCTACTGGGGCCGTATTTCATTCTTGTAGTACAAGGGGCGTATATCACAATAAATCCTAAACTTTGATATTCTGGTTTTGGAACATTTCCAATTTTGTCTAATGTAGAATAAATCAGTGTAGTTATTCACGTGCACAATGGTCATTATGCAAACCAAATTTAAAATTTAGACAAATAAGTCAGACACATTCTGTATTACATGCATTTGATAAAACATAAAAAAAAAAAATATCGTATCTATCACTGCAGCTCCGTGTACATGTATGTATATTGATTTATTCATTATTTACACATTAGGTATTAAATTCCTTGAGTCGTGTAATCAGCCCAGAGAATGCCTTGAAAATATATGCTTGACATGTCGTGATAACAAATGTCTGTGTGATTCCTCATCTTACCACAAAAACAAAGTTTGCTATAGCAGTGAGTATATATTTATCAGACAGGCAGTATTCATTTATGTGTTCATGATTGAAAGAAGACGTTTAGTGTTAGAACTCGCACTATTTGAACACTATCGTAGAAATGTATGTATTTTAAAAATAATGTAAATGTTTTTTTTGTGTTGCAATATTGTAACAGGAACCTATCTACGAGCACGACCAGTTCATGTTCAAAGCTCCACATGTGACTTGACAATTACATGGAATCCTCCCAATACGGACCAAGATCTGGTGTCAGGGTACCAAGTCATTACGTCAGAGACAGTTTCTGTTGGGAATAAGACGGAGTACACAACGCCCTGTAATCTACAACCTGGACGACAATATACAACTTACATCAGATCTAAAATCCATTTAAGCGACCCCAAACAGGAAATATATGTAGATTCCAGTTTGTACAATACAACTCTAGGTGAATGAATACTGAATTTAATATCATGAAAGTTTTTTCTTACTCAAAACCTGTATACGCTCGTTCCATGATACCACGGGCTCCATGGTATCGTGGAATTTGTTTTTCTCGACACCACGCGCATCATGGTGCCGTCTGTTATGTACTTCGAAATCGAGACTTATTTTCCATAATGAATTGAAAGTATGGTTAGTAGTAGTGATTGATTGTGTATTGTTTTACGTCCCACTCAAAACTATTTCACTCATATGGAGACATCACCATTGCCGGTGAAGGGCTACACAATTTAGGCCTATGCTGGGCACTTAGGGCCTTTGAGCAGGTAGGGATCTTTATCGCGTTCCGCTGAGATTTTCAGCATTTTTAAACCATACCCGTTCATATATTTCCGTTTAAAATTCTGACCCAATCATAAAAATTGTGACCCAGCTGTTTATGTATATAGTTGCTGCCGAAGTTGAGACAAGATTTCTCGAATAACTTTGTATTACACTGGTCTGAGATTCGTAGAGGCGACCAGTCCAAATATTTATCCTCGACGAATCTAGCTGAGAGTATTGCTGCCCATGCAAGTAAGTGCATATTGTTATTGTAGTACGCGGGTTATACTTATATTGGGAGGAAAATGTCATATTTTATGATTAAAAAGTTTATTAGAAGATGAATTCCAGCGGATAAATTTACCACCCATAGATGCAATGGCATGTCAAATTGTATACCCATTGATAAAACAGACCGATGGAGATCTGATATATAAAAGTGATCCATTTCAGCGTGCGTCTGTGTATACCAAGATATAGGAAGAACAACCCCACCTCCACCCTCTGAAGTATTTTTTGGACAAAATGTGTTAACTACCGCGGTGCCATTGGTCTTCGGGTTATATGTTACATGTATATGATACTTTATCAAACAAGGAGAGAAAAATTTACATACAATGATTGGGCGAAAGAGAAGAAAGGTTGAAAGGGCGTAGGGTGGATGGCAAAACTCATGTTTAGATACGAAACTTGCATTATCCTGTCCCTACATGTATTTAGTGTGGGACATACGTTAAGGATTCTGTATTTCACCGAAAAATTGTCAAAATATCTCCGTATAAAACTACTCGGAGCTAACCTTCCTTCTCGAAGATTTTTTTCAAGATTCATGTAAAACGGTATTATATTTGCAATATCAAGAGCGGGACTACGATGTTAATATCATACGGTATCATTTTTGATGCACCAAATGCGCATTTCGACAAATTATGTCTCTTCAGTGATGTTCATACCGAAATATTGAAAATCCGAAACATGTAAATAAAACAAATTGTGGAGCTAAAAATGGAGTGCCAAAGACTAAAGCCAAATACGTTGAAGGATAAGAGGTATGCCTGAGGGAGATAATCCTTAATTCTACCACTGCAATTAATATACATGTATATAATCCGTATTTTCAAGCTAGTAACAAAGTACATAGCTACTGGGCTGTAGAGAACCTCGGTGACGCGTCCACCAGCAGAGGCCTCGACCCAGTGGTTCTGGTGTCATTTAATTAACTATTGGGCCAGAAAAGCTGAAATTTATATGAAAGTCGTTTGAATTATATTTTCAAGATATTTTATAAACTTGTTCTTGGTTTCATCTTTAGTTTACCTGAACCGAAGGCTCAAGTGAGCTTTCTGATTACCCTTTTCTGTCGTCTGTCTGTTAACTTTTCACATTTTCGACTTCTCCAGAATCACTGGACCAAATTCATTTAAACCTGGTACAAATTATTCTTAGGTATAGGAGAATTAAGTTTGTTCGAATTAAGGACCAGGCCCCCATCAAAGAGGAGATAAACTCGAAAATGTAAAAATAGGGTGTTGTCATTTAAAAATCTTTACAAGAGAAACTGGGCCAGAAAAACTGAAATTTATATCAAAGCTTTCTGATAAAGTGGAGATTCAAATTTGTTCAAATCATGAAATCCAGGGGTAGGGTGGGGCCACAGTAGGGGATCAAAGCTTTACATGCAAATATAAAGGAAAAAAACCTTTAAAAATCTTCTTCTCAAAAACCATTAAAGTAGAAGAGTGAATATTTATCAGAAAACTTCCTGATATGGAGTAGATTTGAGTTTCTTCAGATGATGTTTCCCGGTTGTAGGCTGTGGCAACAATAGGGGTCAAAGTTTTACATGCTGATATAAAGGAAACCCTTCTTTTCTAGAACCACTGCATGGGCCAAATTCAATCAAACTTGGTACAAACAAGATGTAATTATAATCGGGACGATGATAAATTATCCCAAACGAAACAGTGAGTTGAGCTGAATTAAGGAACTTCCTGTTTCAGAGGGGATGGGACCACCCGGAATGGTCATGACCTACATACCATCAGATACTCCCTGACACAAGGAATAAGAATGTATATGGTTTAGCCCGCCGTATACATGCCAATTTTGGAAAATCTCCATTGGGGATTTTGCGCGACGACTTTTTCAAAGCTCTAAATTCACGACATTTTGTCGTGAATGCAAATGTAGCATCAGTTTTCAAAGACAATAGCAATCTAATTTTTGTTCCTGTATCATATATCAATAAAACATCAAGTTCTTTTTCTGCTTAACTTCAACAAAACTAAATAATAAAATAAACATACTTTCAAAAATATGCATATTTATTTAATTCAAATTCTCAACCATGCAACAATACTAGATAAAGATGATTTACAGTGTAAATACATCCCCAGCAATAAGCTGAATGCACAAATGTTATTACTTAAAGTTGCGTAACTGAAGTAAAGATTAAACTCTTAAAGCTTTTTAAAAAGTATTAAAGCACTCGCATGCATCTTGCTGTTTGTAAACCAAAAACGTAACATGGCCTGTGGGACTTGCAGAGTTTGATGGAACAATTTGCAACCAGATAAGGAACGTTCTGCTCTGCTACAAACTTCGTGAACCAAATCATTTGCAACCCATGGCATTCTGAAATAATTACAAATTCTCCAAAATACAGTGTATATAGGCTAATTGCCAATTCTAATTCAACCGCTAAATTTTTAAAAAAGCTTAACAGACTATGGAGCAGATATGTTCGAATATCTTTTTCACAACGTCTGTTAAATACTAGGTCCCTATAATTACTATAGTTTTGATATATTTCAACATCAACAAACATGACGTACCTATTCCCGAATATCTTCGAGTCTCCGCGTGTCCAAATTGTTTGATGGCGTAGCGTAGGTATCATCGTAGTCGTTCACTCACGCCTGTGTACAAAATTTGCCAATTTGAAAGTCCATCTTCCGATTGATATGCCATAAGTGTCCATAAATATCTTGACACAGTTAAACAGGTACAATGTACAAAATTTGCCATTTGAAAGTCCATCTTCCGATTGATATTGCTATTAAGTGTCCAATAAATATTTGACACAGTTTAAACCAGGTACAATACACATTCCGATAAACACGTTTTCAATGTCAAGAACAATGGTCGCCTTATGCTCCCGATTTCTGATTGGCCAAAGAAAAGCGGGAATGGCGTTTGTCAAGGGCGTAAATCGGGGAATCCCGCCTAAATCGGGAAAGTAACATGTATTAGGGGTACGGATCTCAACGGTTTTCAGATATTCAGCAATTTCCCATTTGGGGGGGGGGGGGGGGGGCGGGGGGCCATATGAATGATATAGCATATATTACCTGTAGCATTCAGTACATGCCTCCGAAGATCACATATCAATATATCTGACGGTTTTCAAGTTATAACCAATATTACAATAGTGTTTTAAAAAATTCCTCATATGAATCAATGTTAGACCCCACACCCT
>CAJDSM010027411.1:0-13262 GCA_903981925.1 Ostrea lurida | reverse complement strand
TTAAGAAAATGTGTATTGGAGACTTTGAAAATACCCATCTTAATTGACTAAAATGCCCCAGCTTCCGGGGCTTCGCCCCCTGGACCCCCACCAGGGCTTTGCCCTGGACCCATTGGGGCCTTAGGGCGGCCCCCAATACCCCTGCCCGTTCTGCTTCCACATTGATACCCCCAAGCTACGCCACTGACGGTGGATAGATGAAGGGAAAAAAAATACCTCATATTTCCTAAGATTAGAAAATAAACATCAATCTTCATAACGTTATCAACAATTCACAGTAATAAAAAATATACACGAAAACAGACGAAATACTGAATCAACTTCCTGCATTCTATGGTGACCTCTACTCACGTAAAGCTGTCCCCCGACGAAAACATCAATGGATATTTCAATGATACAAATATCGTAACTGAAATAACCAATGAAGAAAAAGACATATGTGAAAAAATTCCAAACATAAGAGAAATGTGCTAAACCGCTGTTTTTAACATGAAACAAAATAAATCACCAGGCAAAGACGGATTGCCCGTAGAATTTTATAAGATGTTTTGGAAATATATCAAACACATTTATATAACTTTTCTTATATACTCTTTTGAACAGGGCGAACTTTGGTAACACAGAAATGCTTCTAATATTATCTTCTATATAATAAAAAAGGAGCCCTGATAAACTAGAAAAACTATCGCCCAATTAGCCTTACAAAACATTGACTACAAAATCATAGCCTTTGTCTTTGCTAGAAGACTGCAGAAATTATGAATAACATAATAAATGAAATCAGAACAGCCTACATCAAAGGCAGATTTAAAGGTAACATTGCTGACGACATATTAGACATCTTAGAATACTACGAGGATAACAATAAGGAAGGTATCTTACTTTCGCAGATTTTCATAGCTTTTGACTCAGTGGAATGGAATTTTTTATTCAAAACTCTACAAATGTATAATTTTTTGGTCCAAACTTCATTAGAGAGGTAAAAAATATTAATATACACATCGCACTATTTCTACTCACCCTCGCTCAGCACCCAATCACTCCCAAAACCATATTTTATAAAAAATATGGATGGTTATCCAAAAAATGTGAAATGAATCGTGAATAAGACAAGGATGTCCCGTATCAGCACTACTTTTTCTTTTTGTTATGGAGATACTAAATCTTAAAATCAATGCTTGCAAGGATATTGAAGGCTTCCACTACACTCTTTAGAAAAAGAAATCAAATGTATTCACATGCGGATGATAGTACTTTTCCACTGCTTAATGTAAAATCAAGTGAAAATGCTTTAAATATTGTAGTATTGTTATATTATTATTATAATATAATGCTAATAATTTCGTGGTTTTCCCTGAGGGGGGCTCACCTGCATATTCTTCGGTTTAGGATAGTCTCCAGTCACGTCTTCTGTGTCACAGGGTAAACTCGAAGTGCGGGATTTTGCACAGCCCGTGCAAAAATCCGCGCCATCTTACGTCAACGCGAATGGTGGGCGAGTCATTCTAGGAACGACTCGCCCCCAAACACTACACCCCCCCCCGTCTTCTCCAAGAAGGACGGGTCGCTGGTCTGCGCCGGCCCAACCTGCAACAAAAAACACCGGCTGGGCCGAAGCCCGCCAGATAAAAGGGGCAACAACAAAACAAAAAACACCGGCTGAGCCGAAGCCCGCCAGGAAAACAAAGGGGGTCTACAAAATAGGAAAGTCCAAGGGGCGGTCCGGGTCTGGTTGTCCTGGGGGTCAATCCTCCGGAAGCGGTAGGACCTCCTACCACTCCGCGGCCACATACACCCAGAGGCGTCGAAGGGATCCGGGCTCAGGCGGGTACTCCAACACCCCGCCCACTCAGCATGTGGCCGGGGGGATGTCCCTCGGGCGGGCTCCTCAGCTCGGGAGTTCGGATCTCCCCGTCGACGTCCTCCAGGGCCATCAGGCCCCCCGGGCCCCACCGGAAGCCGAGCCTCCGGAACAGGACAACGGGCGGGGAGTCGGGAGGGAACAGGGTCTCTCGGCGGGGGAGGTGGGGACGGTCCTCGTTCCTCTGCCTGGTAGGGATCTCTCGGCGGGGGAGTGGGGACGGTCCTCGTTCTTTCTGCTGGTGGGGGTCCCTCCCTGCCTAGCTATAGTCCATGCTGACTGGAAGGAGCGGAGGGGCCGTCCTAGGATCCGGGCCCCCTCCCACACCGCCGATAGGCCCAACGGTCGGCACCCCCCAGCCGGTTCAGGAGGAGACCTGCACAACCCGCCAATGGGTGAGATGGCAGGATGGAGGGCACCTCTCAGGGGGTAGAGGCCGGGGGTCGACGTTTTCAAAAACAGCATAGGGCGTCCATCTCCTCGATCTGGTGTCTGGGCAGGGGGCGTTTGGGTCAGAAAACACCAAGGCCGGGTTCACCGCATCCGCCAGGTCAGCCATGGTTCGGTTGGGTCCCAGGAGCTGGTCGGCCAACCAACTGAGTACCCTCATCCGGAGGCGACACCGCCTCCGGAACAGAGGGGACACTCCGTCGGAATACCGGGTGGAGGTGCGCATGATGCACGTGGCCCTCAACTTGCGCGGGTCCGTATGGCACAGCCTTCGAATGGACACCTGGACGCACTCTGGATCCACGCGAACGTCCCGAGTGGAATGTTCTTCGTGCCCCCTAGGGCGGGCAGCAGGTTCCCCGGAGCGCTCATCCTGGGCGGGGGGGGGGCGGCGACGGGCTCCGCCGGGCCTCTCCTCTCCTCTCTCCAGCCACGAACCGGGCTCTCCGATTGATTATTCATTAATTTACGGTCCCACTCGAGAATATTTCACTCATATGGGAGAGCGTCACCATGCCGGTGAAGGGCTGCAAAATTTAGGCCTATGCTCGGCACTTAGGGCCTTTGAGCAGGGAGGATCTTTTTCGTGCCACACCTTCTGTGACACGGGGCCTCGGTTTCCCAGTCTCATTCAAATGACCGCCCTATTCAGTCGGCCTCTTTCTACTACACGCAAGGCGATGCTGAGGGCCTGTTCTAACCCAAGAGTTCTCCTTTTGGAAATGATTACGGCCTTCCGATTACCTGTGAGTATGAGTGCTCTGCATTAATGTACATTACTACAGCTACGAGAGGCAGCTATTGATTGATCGCATATTATTTAGCCGCCTTGCTTAAGTATGGAGACGACGCATTTGCAGTGAATGGCTGCAAAATTTAGAGATATGCTTTAGCGTTTATAAATGGCCTTTAAACTAATAATTGATGATTTATTGCTAAAGTTACGTCCCACCTCGAGAATATTTCACGGATATGGAGACGTCACCATTGCCGGTGAAGGGCTGCAAAAATGTAGGCCTATGCTCGGCAATCAGGGCCTTTGAGCAGGGAGGGATCTTTTTCGTGCCACACCTTCTTGACACAGGGCCTCATTTTCCCCGGTCTTCTGACGACACACAAGGGGATGCTGGGGGCCTAATCTAACGGACCCTACGGGTATATAAATCATTGATTGATTAATTGATTGGCTTTATTTATTGTTAGCCGTGAAGCAAAAAAAAATCACTCATATGGAGAACGTCACCAGTGCCGGTGAAAGACTACAATACATAGGCCCTGCTTTTAGTTAAAAGTGATCCTTTATCGTCCCACACCTGCATGGAAACGGGTCCTCGATCTCAAGGACCCCACCATTTAGTTGACTATCACAGTCCCTGAAATGTTCTATCTTTACTATTTTCCGTGCGCTCCGTGTGTGTTCACTGTACTTTATTCGTGCGCTCACCGTTCATAGCTTTGTGTTCACCACTCGCGTTTACCGTTCACAAAGCGTTCAGCGTGCGCTCACCGTACGTTCAGCGTGCGCTCACCGTTCGCTCAGCGTTCAGTCATTTTTCATTAACTTTGAAATTCGGAACTCCAAAAGAGACATGTAAAGACTAAAAATGAAATTGATTGATTGATTATTTACTGTTTTACGTCCCACTCGAGAATATTTCACTCATATGGAGACGTCACCATTGCCGGTGAAGGGCTTGCAAATTTTAGGCCTATGCTCGGCACTTCGGGTCTTTGAGCAGGGAGGATCTTTTTCGTGCCACACCTGCTGTGACACGGGACCTCGGTTTTAAACGATCTCATCTGAATGACCGCCCCATTCAGTCGCCTTACGACTCGCAAGGTGATGCTGATCTAAGGCCTATTCTAACCCCGGATCCCCACGGGTCACTAAAATGAGGAAAAAAGAAAAGAAAAAAAGAAAAAAGAGAAACGTGTGCGTAAGAGTGGAAGGAATTAGGATAATATATTTAATGCCAGGATTATCAACAGTGATTCCGCAGGTCCCGAGTTCGAATCCTCCAGGAACTTTTGTTCATTATTCACTGCGAGAAATTTTTGAAAATCATGGTTTTTATAATCAAATTTCATATTTCCCACCATTTTCATGTGTATAATTATTACAAATCATCATATCTTTTATAATTAAATCATATCGTGCTGTTTGAGAAACTTTTCCCAGATGTAGTGGGCCACCTTAAATGGTTTCAATGTTGTGATTTCAGTATCAATACATCAAGGGGGCCATTCTGCATTGACCAAGTGCCTTTTTGTGGAATTTGGACTGCAAATGCGAAAAGATGGACAGACAATCATGAAGATAGAACCGAGAAGAAAGTTTACCATTACGAAAACTATATTGCTGTACAATCCAACTAATCCAGGCCTAAAAGTAAGGTGGTTTCTATTTCAATTGATTATTAACTGTAATTCCAACGTGAGATTTAAATGACAATAATCTTAAAGCTTAAATTTGTTTCTTCATTGTTTCTTGTTCTCAACGCATGTGCAAACGTGTATATTCCTACGTTCTTTTTTTCAAAAGTAATTATCGAGCTGTTGATTGACAGTAAGTTGGTTCTGAAATCTGGAGATGATTAATCTATCGCTATTAGTTTATTCATAAGTGAGCGCGTATACATGTAATTGGACATTTTCGGCTGGGTGAACTGACAAAAGTTATATGGAACCCATAAAGTGCAATTATGAAACAACAAATTCTGGAACCACTAAATTGACATTCGATAAAATGGCTGAAACCCATTTGTATTTCCGTATCGTATTTCGTTACATAGCGCAAGTTATCAAACTAAGCTATTGTGCATTATACTATTCCATAATTTGATATATTTTCAAATGATGATAATTGTTGCACATTTCAGCACCTGGCGTTTTGAAGATCTGATTAGCTATCATACAATTGTTTCACCCCGTCATTGCTTAGCACGATTACAGTACATATTGTGACAATGTCAAGGAAAGATTCTTTTACAATTCACTGATTTTAAAGTACGGTGAACAAAAATGGCGTATCTCTTGAGAGTTTGAAACAAGCGTATCCCATACGGGCAAAATTTTGACAGAGATAGGTTTTTAGCTAGATGATTCATAAAAGAATCATAGTCATTTATCCCAGTGAGAGTTAGTTTTTCTTAATTCATTGGGTGAACAAACTTTCATTTTATATGTTTACTGTGTAAAGATAAAATCAAATTGTGACCCACTCATAGTTTTGAAGAAGAAACAACAATTTTAAACACAGGCACATGGGGTAACTAAGTGCACTGGTAACTTCCGTCAATTAAAAAAAAACCCATTAGTTTTGCTGCATTCTCCTTTGAATTTTGAGACGTTTTGTACTCTTTTTATGAAAACTAAACTGAATGAATTTTTGAATTCTGTAATTAACACTACAAAAATTCGATATAAATGTATCTAAAATGAAAGATACAATAGAAGTTTAGTAGTTTTTAATAAAGATTTGACAGAATTCAGAAACACATTAACAAAATTAAATAACGTCAAGAAAACGAGATAATCTAATTGATAATTAATTTTGTTTAATGAGGAAGGCGGGATACGATGTCTGGCCTTACCCCATATGCTTTTAAATATATTGATAAATATTATATAACACTAACTTTTATGTCGTGATTTTTTCGTAGTTACTATATTTTGAAGTAATTAAAACTTTTTAAAATATATCGTCAAATTACGTCCCTACTGAGTGCATGCTTTAAATAATGAACAACTCAAAATTTTGTAACTTTTTATTATTTGAATGTTACATGTCCCTACATGTGTGACTTTAATCATCTGAACTGTGTGAAAAAAGAAAGCCCAGTCTTCGAGCTTTCTTCAGTGCAAATGCGTCGATGACTTTGTCAGTGTCTATTGCCCACCGTTTGTAAGCATGAAATACTGAGAGACTTGAAAATCTCTCAGACAGCATGGTTGACCGTACATGAGTTTTCACTCGTCTCATTATACTAAAACTTCGCTCCGCTGACGCAGTGGCAACAGGCATAGTGATAAGAATTGACAGACAAATGAAAATATTTGGATAGAGATTAGAATTGGTGACTGCCAATGTTTCCAATAAACTGGCTGGCTTGCAAATGGGATCCCTTGCCATATCCCACCTGATTTTCCAACGGTCTACTTCCTCTTGGAATTCAACTACTGTTGTGGCAGTTAAATCGTCATGGTAACAGTTAAATATTTCATTCAGCAAGTCATTTGTTAGGGCCTGGAGGTTTTGAGGGATTAAGTACTGCGCAGCGAACCTGTCCTCGTTCTTCACTAATCTGCTTGTAAGTTCTTGGATGAGATGATCAATGAAAGGAAGGTACATTGCACGTTTCCAGTACTGACTGGGATTGGCAGCAGGTACATTTACTCGATTTACTTGGCGAGCAGCTCCTCTAGGTATGCCAGCAACCTCATTTACCGATGCTGCTACAACAGTAGCTTTCTGAAACAAATCTTCCCAGTGCCCGTCATCATTTCGATTTCGTCTAAGTTGTTCGATCACAACTTTACTCTCAGCAACAGTCTCAATCAAATCGATATCTTTACCCTGTAGCATGGCTGACAGTGGTACAAGTGATTGTAGAGTAGATTGTGCAACAACAAGCGAAACAATAAAATAGAATTCTGTGATTGAGCAAGCATATCCTCTGGCTTTGGAATCACCTTGCTGTTCAAGATCTTCTAGAGAATCAACGACAACCTTGTATGCTGATAAAAAGGTATTTAGAGAGTCAGATCTGCTCGCCCATCGAGTTTCACAAAGAGTTTTTAACTTTTGTCTTCTTTCCATTTCTTCCTTTACTTGAACATTTGCTTCCAGGTTTTCTTTAAAAGAAAGCAACCTCTTAGCCTGAGTAATCAAAGGCAAAGGCTATCGTTTGGATTGTGTCACATTGTTTTCTCACAAGTGTCTCTTTGCTGGATGTACTATGGCACAGTTTAGATTATGCGCCTTACAGTGAACATATTCGCTCTGGGAACCCTTTCTTTATCCTCGCCTGTACACCTCTTCGAATACGGACATATGGCAGCACCATCATACCCCTGGCCCGCATTTTATCAACATGTATTCCCTTTTGTTCAAGTGCACTAAAAATAGCTCAGCTAGTGCTTCTCCTGTTGTACGTTTAGCCTCTGTAAAACCTAAAAAATTCCTCGCGAATAGTTTTTGCGTTTTTGTCATAAAAGCGTACACATATAGATGCTTGTTCTTTTGTAGAACAGTCAGTTGATTCGTCCGAGATAAAACCAAAGAACCGAGCAGCATGCAATCCGCAACTAACGAGGTGTGATCTGGTCAGCACACAAGATCTATCAATTCGTTCTGTATATCTGGGGAAGTGTACTTCTTGTTGGGTCTGCAAAAGCTAAATGATCAGCCAACACTTTGTTTTCCTTTGCTCGCATTTGAAGAATAGCAACAAAATTGCTATCTTTTTCTTCGTGGCCCCTGAGTGCGAGGTTTTTGTTGACCACAAAGAACAATAGCATCAATAATGCATGATAGAATTTCTCTATTTTTTTTTACCATGGTGTTGTAACTGTCCGACATGGATTCTAAGATACTAGACTTTTTGCCGTCTGTTATGCGCAAGAATTCCTCTGCTGCTCGAACGTTTTCATGGTGCTTACTACTATCTTGAAGGTGGCGGGAAATACATCGTCCTAGATTTGCCCAGTCGTTAACAGGGGATGATATTCCAAAACATTTTTCTTTTGTATCAGTTCTTTGTGACCCGAAAAATATACATGGCGCACAGTACACTGCATCTGTCGAAATAGAGTACCGCATCCACGGATTTTTCTCTAACCATTTCCACTGCAAAGATCTTTTGATACCTCTAATATCCCTATAATGTTAAATAATTTTCGTATCATTTTTTAAATGATGGTATGAATTCCAGACGATTAAAAATAAACGTAACCCTTACAGAAATTTTCGCTTTAACTTTTGAAATAATGTTAACTTAAGGTTGTTTGTATTCTCTTGAAATTAAACTGTCAAGTTAGCCAGGGGCTACTATATGGATTAGGCCCGTAGATAGCAATTCAAAAGTTAGGTGGGGGGTCAGGCCCTAAAAGCAATTTTGCTTTGTTAGAAGAAAAGTCAGAAATTTCAAAAACATTCAAAATTGTAACCCTGACAGAGTGTGGGAAGCAATGTCATCGAGGGGGGGGGGGCGCTAAAAATTACCTCTAGCCGTGCATCACGCCTTTCTAATCTCCATATATTTTAGTTTGGTGTAACCGGGGTGAAACATACAGGCGGTCATCCAAGTAAGTTTCGACTGGTAGGGTATGGGAGGAAAAAGAATTTTAAAATTTCTAATGCGTTGTATATTGAAATCTACACCCCCAGCCATATTCTAAAGATATTAATTTACCTGAGAGGAAACTTGAACTTGGAAGCAGATTCCCAAACCTCGGTCAGCACACATTTTTTTATATCGTCTCTGTATAGACAGTCTGAATCCAGGATAGCAAAATCGTTGATTGATTGATTATTTACTGTTTTACGTCCCACTCGAGAATTTTCACTCATATGGAGACGTACCATTTGCCGTGAAGGGCTGCAAAATTTAGGCCTATGCTCGCACTCAGGGCTTTGAGCAGGGAGGGATCTTTTTCGTGCCACACCTGCTGTGACACGGGGCCTCGGTGTTTCCGGTCTCGTCGAATGACGCCCCATTCAGTCGCCTCTTACGACACGCAAGGGATGCTGGAGGCCTATTCTAACCCGGACCCCCACGGGTAGGAAATCGTGATAGGGAGGATTGTGATCGATATTTGATACGATTGATAGGCCCACATGTGCCTGCAAAGATTGCTGTCCATGAATATTATCAATTTCACTTTTTTTAGTAGTGCATTTCCCGAATATGACGCAATGTCCCTCTGCATTTCGGAACGAATATAACTTTCTGTTTCGGATTATCTCCTGTGTTATAATATGACGTCATTTATAAGACAGGAGCCCGAGCCCGAAACAGATAAAGATGAACGACCAAATACATGTATTTATTCATGATTTTATATAATATATATTACATATATTTAAGATGTAATAATAGTAGAATTTTTTTTACCGCAACAATGTGGAAGCACATGCTTCCGTGCTTCATAGGAAGCTACGCCACTGACTGTAAAGTTTAAAGTCGTCACGCTTATCATATAATGTAGTTGTCAGTCTGCCATTAGAGTTAATATTAAGTAAAATATCCAAATATGAAGCAGCTATGTAAGATTCTGTTGTGTCCTTTATTTTGAGTTCGTCAGGATATATCAAATGGGCATACAGTGTAATCATGAATATTAATTGATAAGACATCATCTATACATGTAAATCTATGTGGAAGGGTACGGCATTTTTTTTTATTGTTTTTTCCCCCTTATCCATCCTGCGGATATCGTATCGATGTCGAATTATAACCATTGAGATTTTCTTGTCGACATCGATATCAAATCACGTTACGCTTAAGATCAAGTAGATAATTTTCGTTTGAGTTTTTTTTTCCTGTCGATATCGAATCATCATCTTATTGACTATCATCTAGAATATAATAGAATATTTGATACTGTCCATGGTGTTATTAAAATTTTCATGGACTGGTGCATATAATGGAACACTGCTAGTATACCGGTCCACATGAATGTGGAGCCATAGGGTAAATATACCAACCGAACATTGTAATACATTGTTTTAAATACTAATTCAGTCAGAATAAGAACTGCAATCATTGCATAAATCTATTCAATAATAGCTAACAAGCAACCCCCATCTTCTTGAATTTGAAGCAATACCTACCTCATTAATGAGTTCTTGTCCGTCCAGAGGATGATAGATATAAGGAAGTCCATCAAAGAAATCCTGAATTTAAAACAGAACACAAAAACTGATAAAACACCTAATCCCATTTCGTGCTTTCTTTCTATTGACTTCGATGAAAAGTGATAAACATGAGTATGTACAATTCAACATCCCGGCAGTGCTACTGTTGTATTTTAGTAATTATTGCAACACTTTAACATATGTGTATACGTGCAATGTTAAAATGCTTGAAACAAGATACATGTATATATATATATTTTTTTTTTCAAATTTAACTCAGTCACTGTAACATCTTTTTTTATTTTCAAGTTTGCATGAAGAGCACAATTCAAATTGTATATATACATGTACATTGCAATTTTATAGTGCTTTATTGTTATTGGGTGGGATTATTCAATTTTTTCATTGAAAGATTTATTTTTCGTCACTGTAAAGGAGATCGATGACAAATATTGTATCATATTTATGGTTTATAAGTTTTGTTTTTATAAGAAACGACATATACAATGTAAACATGAAAGAAAAGACACACATGCATACCTGTATTTCGTTAGTTCGAAGATCATTTTCAAGAATAATTTCCAGCTTTTCTTTGAATACATTTCCGTCCAAAGTAAAACTTTTGGAGTTGGAAACAATGTTCAAGATAATGAAATATCTCCAAATGAAATTCCAGTGTTTCTGTTTAATGTCCATGTCACGAAAAACTTCTCAATCCCTTAAAAAAAATAATTGGCTCATAATTTTTAGCAAAATTCTGGCATGTTATAATGGGGGAATAATAGAATAGAACAATTTCTTTCGCAATTTTTAAACAATGATATTTGAAAAATTATATAATACAAAATTTAATTGACAAGAATATTAAATCATTTATGGATTTAGGATAACACAATTTAGCAGCTAAGCATTCGTATGATAGTTCTCCTGCCATGTTTGAAACATAATTTAGGAAAAATATTTCAAAACCATTTCGCGCCCACGTATAAAATGTAAGTATATATACACTCACCTTTTTGTAAAATTAGAGGAAAGCTCAATTTAACGCTAAACAACCTTGTCATCGCAAATTGTTATCATATTGTATACGTACATGTATTACATTAAAGTCTTTAAAAAGTTTATATATATAGTCTAAATACATAAGGTGTTGTTACTCCTCACCGATTTAGAAATACATTACCATAATGTCTTCAAAACTGAACAACGATAAGTTAAAAGTTAGGAATGGCCACGGGCAAAAGAGGAAGCTGTATCCGGATTGTTGCCGCATAGTGTTTGATAGACACGGCCCATCTTTTCAAACTACCTCATTATGGGCCCTTTTGTTGGTAATTTTTATTGCTTGATATTCAATACACGCCTTACAGACAAAACCTGCAAGTGTCTCTGTGAATGAATTCAATAGATCAATGGGAATGCACTTCTACGCGTACTAATACTATATCGGCGAATGAGTTTTCAACGTTTAATTGGGCACTTTAAGTTATTCTTGAGAATGTTTGAAACCGTCACAGTAGACACAATTATGTAGTGACTTGCAACCTTATCTTTAAAAAAGGAAAGAATATATACATTAACGAGCATATATGACTAAGGTCATTTTTCTTAATAAGAGAGTATAATTTTTAACAATTTAAACTACATTGTATTAGATTGTAACTTCCTTTCGGATTTAGGGGACACTTTGGAGCTTTTTGCTGACTTGAATGAGAAAAAATGCCATTCTTGGTACAATTGGAGGAGTTCTGTGTAGCCCTACACTCGATTTTGTATATGTTTTTTGGATTGTGATTACGTTTGACATGATGTTAACTTCGCCTTTTTGTATTGAAATTTTGCATCATTGCAACACCATATGTCCTATTCTAGGATGTAAAGGAATAATATTTCCATCCAGATCGCAATTCAGCAAACTGGAATCGTATGACGAGCAAATACCTCTTTTCGGTTGCGGGATGCAAGGCAGAATGCCGAAGGAAGATGGACTTGACTTTCTATTATTTGAGCTACATCCACACAACCCAAACCCTATCAGAGTTCCGTGCTAGAGGATTTAAACACTGCAAAGTCAAGAACGCTGTCTATCCTTCTTGAAAATCCACCTTTCATCTTAAGGCCAGTCGGAGAGGGCTTACGCCAATTATTAGTCAGACGTACATTGTATTTTCAGTTTCACGAAGCGGCGAAATTTTAGTCTGGGTATAAATTACGCCCTGGCTAAGTCCTTAAAAGAGTTGTATCACGATTCCAAACTTTTCTAAATTATGCCATAATTACATTTTAATTACTAAATTAAAACGCATCACAATTCAATTAAAGGCAATTAAAGCCCGTAATTATCTGTAAATACGCCTCAAAGTTAGATCCTTCGTTAATGAATAGCGGGTCACGTGTCACTTTGACGTCATAGTGTCAATTCTTGAAAAGCTGACGTAGGATTATCGTGAACGCTCAGTGTTTAACGGTAAATAAATCAACACAGACATGGAAGAGAAATTATGACATCGATGAAATACCTTTAGTAAGAACATTCGATCTTACATGTTTGAACCTCTAGCAGGCAATAATAACGAAGAAAATACGCTTACAAGTAGCGACGATAGCGAAGCCGAGACAATCTAAACAATCGCCTTGACTTCTACATCGCGGTATACCCAGAAAATCATTAATTTCCGCAGAGCACGAAATTTTGTTCATGAAAGTTTAAGCAGACTCGATATTTCCTTTGTAGAAACTTAGAAATAGTCGATGTTATATACAAATAAAATCAAAATATAAAACTATCGTTTAACAGTTTATTTTGTGGTATTCAGCACGGCATCGGTGATATACGAATGTCAAAAGGAGTGTGTTTGAGTGCCGTATTATTTAGAGCTCTGTCTGTAAAAACAAATGCTTTAAATTGAATTAAAATTCATACATGTACATTGTTGCATGAAGTAAGATGAGTAACAAGTCGTGCAGCCGTTTACTGCAAAAGACACGTGGAAATCAAGGGTCGCCGCCGCATGTCTGCATGATTTTTTTTTTAGCAAAGCCATAGACTGTAGGCTTCGTGGTCGTTTGATTTACAAAGTAAACAAAAAACCG
>CAJDSM010027410.1:7240-21325 GCA_903981925.1 Ostrea lurida | reverse complement strand
CGAATGAGCCTTCTGGGCTTTCGTAGTTTTCGCATATGTTTACTATCCTTACAGCTAAATGATGCTAATATATTTCAACAGACTTTATTTTCCTTCACACTTAATTGTTGTCTTTTATGAAAATTATTTTAAAGCACATCCGGGCATTGCAATAACCTTGAATGAACTGTTTTTGACAAAGTAATCACATATCCGCTTCCCCACATATCCAAGTATGGCCCTGTTATAACAGTCTGGCCGCGCATAGCAAGAGCCCTTTTGTACCTGTAAGTGGAAAATTTTATAACTATTGCTGCACATTTAAAGCACATGTACCAACTGTACATTTTCAGAATAACCATGAGTTAAAAATGATCAAGTAGGCAGTCTACATTTTTAGTCAAGCTTGTAACATCAGTTTTCTTACCTCGTTTTCGAATCGTTTATTGATCTTTGTAGAAATTTACATCATGTGGATAAAAAAGCATATATAAACTCTTCTATTAATAGGAAGTACTTACCATGGTCGCTGAGTGTAATCGTAATTTTTGGAAATCTTGATGCCCGGAAAAACCCTTAAAACACCATCTGACATTCCTATGTAACGCCATATTGAGGAATGCTGAGGAAACCTTACCCACAATTCTTCTGCAATATTTGTTCTTGTAACACTCTCTAATATTGTAGCCTGAAAATTTAAAACAAAACACATTTGTCTTTTAAATTTCTAAAAAAAAAAATAAATAAATAAAAAAGATAATTTTGTGGTCTCTAATTATAGAATTATTCAATATCCTTACTTTTAGTCCAGGATTGTAAGGGGATTTCCCTGATAGGTAGTCAATGTACGACAAAACTTCGATAGCTTTTTTCTCCAAGTACAGATCGGGATTTAGAAAAGCTGTAGGTGCTAAAAACACTGTAGAATGTTCTGAGGAAAATAAAAGAGAAGCACAGAGTCAGCATACGTTTCACAATTTCTTGTTCAGCAGTCACAGCCGATTAAAAACAACGACTCGTTGTCCTTGTTCATGCCAGGAAGATTCCGCCTATGATAAGCAGAAATGGAGTTTCAAGAACAACATCTGGGCAGTACATGTATGTCTTATCTTTATAATTGTAAAAAGTGTGTTTTGTCACACAAAAATGCAAACACTTCAACCAAATTACTCAAATCTGGTATCATGGAGCAATACCAAAAATATGGTTTTTACAATTGATTCAAAGGATAAATAGAAAATGAAATGAAAATATAATTTTATTTAATATCAATACAAGGTATATGATATGATGCAACATCCATTTCCCTATATACTTGTAACAAAGGGTTGGGAATTGGGTTAGAAGGTGCAGGTGTAGAAGAAATCAAGTCATTATGTTCTGGTTTATTTGGAACATGTGGAAACGTTTGTAAACTATATAAGAGTTATCCCTCTTCAATCAATTATTCGGAAAATAGGTTGATTAAACTATGTTAATTATGCATATGATTTTGTCATCCGCAAAAGCACATGGGGTATGTTAAGATAGGATCACTGGTACCTTTGGTAGCATACCGGCTGAAGTGATTACATGCTCCACAAAAATGTGTCTTGATGTCCAGACCATGATAATGCAACTTATCTCCAAAAGGAATTGAGGTATTGTATTCTAATTCTTCATCACCGTCTACCGTTACAACACACAATGAAAAATGTGTATGCAAGATCTGAAAATAAGATAGTTAGTAAAATACTGTCCACTTTATTAATGACAAAACATTGACTTTTAAAAATGAGAGATTGAATAATTCAAACGTCTGCAAACGCAATACTCTTGATAGAATGGTGTGGTTTTTAGGGATTAATTTTGCTTTGTTTTTGACAAAGATGATATATTTGACAAAATCAAAATTGACTATCATGTCATGTGCTTTTGAACTTTTTACGCACTGAAAACGTACGGAAACAAAATAGGAGGGTCAGCGTCAGGTTTCCATAAGGTTTCAGTTTTACAGAAACTCGTTTTCGTCCAGTGTCTTGATCGGTTAATATTTTTTGCATTACTACCCTATACGAAACTTGACAATTGCCTTTATAACTAACGTTATATGGGACATTGACGCGCTTCCTAAACCAACTGTCCAGCTCGTCCCACAAATGCTCGATCGGGGACAAATCTGGACTGTATGGTGGCCAATTAAAAACTGGGACTTTATTTTGATCCGGAAAGTCATGACAGACCCTAGTAACATAGAGTCTTGCGTTATCCTGCCGCAACGTAAGGCTATGGTAGTGGATAAGAGGAAGGACGTGTGGTCTCAAGATCTGATCCTGATCTGTTACTACTGTAAGATTGCTATGGACTGTTTTCACGCCTTGCGATATCCCTGTCCATACCAATACAGCCCCGGGCTCCCCCAAATATGTCGCTTTCCGCTATTAAAGCGTCAGAATATTGCTCACCACGACGTTGGTAGACACGTTGTCATTCATCAGACCTGTGAAGCAAATGGCCAAACGAAATCCTTTAGGAGCATGTGCAAGAAGTCACATTGGCGTCGCCTCTGTAATAAGAGGCGGACCAACATAGGGACGTTGTGGCCTTAAATGAAATTATTATACTTCTGTAAAAATGTTTCCTATATGACTTTCAGGAGATAAAATAGCTATTTTCACTGTTCGTGAAGAAACAAACTTTTTCCCAGAGAATAGTTCTTTTTACTATTCCCCGTTCGAATAATTTCCCGCACGCTTTGACGCCAGTTTTGATTTCCCGTAATTTGATTGGTTGAAGGTATATTCAGCACTAGCAACACGAGAGAATTCCACATGTACAATATGACGTCTTGAAACAAGAATTTACGAAATATGATATTAAACGACGAGGATATCGCTGCGTTTGTCGATTCTGAAGATACATGTAGTAGAAACAAACAAATAGTTGGGAAAGTGGCTACAATTCTATTTGGAAACTATTTAGTGTAAAGATATAGAAACTTACTATATTGAGGAAATGGAGAACTTACTTTAACGGAGATCGATATTAATCTTAAATTAAAGAAGTTAAATGATGCTGAACTGGGAAAACCGGACGGTGCTTTTACGCGAAAGACACCTTGATTACAATAAGATTTGGACTTCAGAAACATTTCTTGAAGAGAACATCCGTTGATATTTTTAAATAATTAAAATGTTAGTTGAATTTAAAATGTATCTTTTCCCAACAGTTGAAGGATAGACATCTATAAATAAACACTTATTCACTGGGTGTGATTGTGGAATAGCTCTTTAATCCCAACCCTTGACAGGAACTATTCCCCTCGGGGAATAATTTCCTGCCTCGGGTTGAATAAAAGAGCTATTCCACTCACAGGCCAGTGAAGTAGTGTAACTAGTCATGAATGCCGACAACTTGGCGTACCGTATCCGTCTGAAATCGGTTACGGGGGTACGAGAGACATACATGTAAGCTTCTATCTTAACTTTGTGACGTAACGCGCGGGTGTCCGCTCCTGGGACAGTCTCCCAATTTCCTTATATTGCTGTGCTACATGTTGCGCCTGCAATGACCCTGCCGCTATCGACTTCATTCAATCGCGGCATTTCACTCTACAATTACTTCAATAAGAAATGTGTAGCTTATTTGTACTGTTCTAATGTTCTATTTGTAATGGTGCAGGAGTACTCCGAATGTACATGTACGCTTTCTTGAAAATCTGCTGGAGGCAAGCAGCGACGAGTGCACGTGGGATGAATTTTAACTGAAGAATATTTTCCACGGAGGTAGCTTAGTGTCAAATTTGATTAAATTCGTTTACACACGTGTCTAAAAGTTATGTTACATAATCCGAACTTTTTCCCGGTAGTGTATGAATATAAAAGAATAAAACTATGAATTGTAGTTCCAGAAATACTATGGTATTGATATCATTTTTTTTTTGTTAAAAAGGAAGTAGATACTTAAGAACTGACAGGTTTCCAATAATATGTTGACCACATCTTCATTCGGTAAATCCCATCGATGAAAACTTGCCCTCGAGAAAATACTTTCGTTGCGTAAATTTTCTTGCTGCCACTTTCACCTCTATAAATCAAATGTAGTTCTGATGTAAAAGTTCGTAAAATTGCTGTTTGGCATATCAAAGAAATTACATGCGTACTGCACAATAGTAACTCTTGTAAAATAATACATATAATTGTCAAAGCAAAATCTATGTATGCCGATTTTAGTGTTCCATGTATATGGAAATAATAAGGACTGTGCATGTAAATGCGATACAGTTTACCTTTTCATTGACTCGATTACGGGGGAGACGCCCCTTTCAAGAGTTCCAATATCCACAGTTACAAAGTCAGAGTTTATTGTCTGTTTCGGCAAAGCTGGATGCAATATTGTTCGTCCTTTGTCGTCAATCACGAAGGCGTAGGAATTCTGTCCATGCTGAAAAAAGGCCACTTCTTCGAAAACATTTGTCAACTTCATGTCAGTACAAATCACTCCAAATAGAGAATAGTGACTGTTGTGGATCTCCTTGCATAACGATGAAATGAAACCTGTTTATACATGTAATGCATTGATGTACACTTTTGACCGTTTTCAGAAGAATAAACAGAAAAAGCGTACATCAAATGGATTACCTGAAAGAGACTGATCGTAATACGGCAGGGAGAGGCTTAACTGCGGTCCTGTTTTCCTAAGTCTTTTGTAGTAGGATCCCATAACACTCCGTAAATTCGAAGGATCAGCAATATGCTCAAATATACCTTTCTATCAATAAAAAATGAAGCAGTTATTACTCGCACAAATAACCTAATAATATGCGATGTTTCGAGATGATCTTACTTGAACAACTCCATAGCGCGGATCACTCTGAGTCTGCTCAGCCATCTGACGCAAAATGACAAGCGCAGTGATGTTCAGAGCTGTGAATAAAATCGAGTGCCGATAAGAAATTGATCAATTACAATTTCTTTCATGGCGCATGCATCACAACGTTTACTTGCATATTCTTGATTTCTCAAACCTATGACGTTTAAGTTCCGTTGCTACGTGTCCTCATTAGGAGTGAAAGTTAAAAGTCTCCAAAGAGAATTGAACGATATAGAACTCTCACTGCTCCATACATGTAAAGGCGAAGATAACGGAACAATGATCAATCTCGTAGGTCCAAAGCAGAATACAAAACAAGAAACACGGACCCTCTAGGTACACCAGAGGTGAGATCAGGTGTGCCTTGGTGGAGTAAGTATACATTGGTGAATGTATAGCATTTCATCTGAAGCTGGATACACATGTACAACTCTAACCCAGTGAAAACTTCTCAAATGGGAAGAAAATTATGTACCAAAAAAAACGATAATACTTTTTATCAAATACTTCCAAAATCTCAAGAATCTGATTGGACGAAACTACAGGCGTTGAATGTTGATAAAACTCAGAGTACATTATAAATAGAACCTCGGAAGTAAACAATACTGACAAATCCGGCGTGGAACTAAATATAAATGACAAAATCCGCGTGGGAATCAAAATAGAACGAAAAAAAAAGCGTGGACCCAAAAATAGAAGGAGGGAAAATTCAAGCGTTGAACGACGTTTAAACAATATGGCGGACGAACAAGAACGTAGGCGATTCGCGACGAAAAATGATGAGAAATTAGGGAGGATTATGTACAAAAATTAAGCGAAAAACACCTGGAGAGCAACGGAAATCGCCATTAGAATGTTCAGAACTTCTTTGAAAGAAAAACACTGGAATGAAGCCTTTCAAGAGCTAACGAACGGATTTATTCCTAGGCCAAGACAAATTAATAACGGAGAGCTGTAAAAAACTACTTTGATATCTCTGAGACATGAACTAAGCAGATTCTGACGCAGACAGGGATATCATTCGCGAATCTGATTTGGCTAGATAAAATTTGTTGATATTTTCTAATGAACACGTTTTTATCTTATTCAATAAATGCATTATTAATGGAATTTTGGAATAATTTAATAAAACAGTTATTGACTTCTGATTTATCAACCCTGGGAATGTGATATTCACCTCGGCCGTGGCCTCGGTGATATAACATTTTCCGAGTTGATAAATCAAGAAGTCAACCTCATCAGAAGTCAATAATTATATAATGTCATCTAAATATACTGAAACTTGTTTCACCCGAATGTTGTGCTAATGGAACAGGAAGTTCAGCACCAAAATGGGTTCTATCATCAATATTTTATTTTTAATATCCGACAGGTTTCATTGTATATTTAAACATACTTACAGCGACCAATGCCATATGTAAAGATGACTACGCTGTTGTTCAGGCGTTTATTTTCCTCTGCGATCGTTCTAACAGGATCGTTACCCACAGTAGGCAATCCATCCGTCAGGAACAAAAGTATTTGATCTTGGAAAAATTGTATTAAAGTACATTATTTTTTATTATGATTCGTTTTGCATGTTTTAAGTTCTTCAAATATAATGTTCGAAAATAATCGATTTTGATATCGACCAACTTTAAAAGTTTTCAACATATAATAAACATGAAGTCATTTAAGAATAAATATTGTCAGTAATTAATTTTCAAACCATCGATGAAGTACGTAAACCGTAATTGTAGCTGAAAAGTACATGCTCGGTGTATATCAACACTAAATTTCTGATCACCTCGTTTCTCGCTTCCAGTTGTATAATTCGAATTTCCGAAGAACTTGAAAGCCTCTCTCAGCGCTAGTTCATAGTTTGTTCTCGCCCCCGTCTGAATCCGCCGAATAATGTTCTGAAACAACCTAACATTTGCCGGCGTCGCTTCGGCTAATTTGGTGGCGAAACATTTCCTAATGGCTGTACCCGGAACAGCTGTTGCAGTATCAAACACTACGATTCCAACCTAATGAAATGATTCAGGAAAAGGTACTGATTAGAACCCGATAGATATCCTCCGGATTAAAGTGTAACTTAATCAGCTCTGTGAAACAGATTATGCTTTTGATATGATTTTCCTGTCTTTTTTACGTTTTCCGCCGATAAGGACACACTATTGATAATTCGATCCTGTTTGTTTGTATATATGTGCGTGTGTTACAGTTTTTATTTCGGTTTTATTCTAGACAATGTTCTAGTTTGTATTCCATTCTTATATTAACAATATATGCGCCCATATATTTGGAGCGGTAGGTGCATGAAACCACGTACAGACCAACAGCGCAATGTTGGGAAGCATTGTTGGGGGTTTGCTGTAATGAACAATTACGGTGTTACACTAAGTTTACTGTGCTGTTCTTTAAGCACTCGTTTATTAGTAGACATACAAGACAACATAAAGTCATGATTTAAACGTTTGCATGATTATTATAAACATCACCTTTACAAGAAATTGACGTACACAGCGTGCTTGGTTCGCTGTACCGTTGAACCGCTAACATATGACCGTATAAACTCCAAGAATCGCTAAATGATAGATTTCTAACAGTGGCTGGATAATAATTCGTAGGACATATTGTAAGAAATGTAAACTCAGAGGTACATGTATAATCACCATGAAAACCACGAAAAAAAGATATACGCCGAAAGTATTACGACTCCATAGTACTATATGTACATAAGTACTTTTAATTATATTAGTATTTCATAAACCGTTTTCGTTTTACATATCGTTTACAGTTGCTATCATTTCTACAGTGGAATACAAGTGAAATTTTACCCACCCTGTCGTTCTGACTAAGCGTGTCCAATACGGATGAAACGGCTTCAATGGCGATCTGCAGTAACGTTTTCGACCCATGAAGCGCTGCCATGGAACCGGAGCGATCAATTACAATCACAACGTCTTTATCTGTGGGACTGACGGTGGAAGAGTAGATTTGTCTGCGAAGAGGTCAATTCATTAATTGACGTTTTGTTACATGGACATAAATGCACGCATTAGTATCAATCCCCTTTAGTTACAGTATGTCTCGGGGATTTGGAGATATATGACAATGTTTGTGTGTACACACAAAATATGTTGCACTGATCCTGAAAATTGAGATACGTAATTGTTCTCCACCATCGTAAAATTTGTTAATATGGTAATGTTCTTGTATTCAGTTAAATAATATTGTTGGGCCGTTCTTTACACCCTGGTTTAACTACTGGCTCCTCCGTTTGTCTGACCATCCCGTGAGGATCCAGGTTAGAATAGGTCCTCAGTAACACCATTGCGTGTCTTAAAGAGGTTCTAGGGTGAGGTTTAAAGTGATGTCAATTTTTTGGGAAGTGTATTTTTGATTTCTACATTGAAAGAGAATCGCGAAATTAAAAAGAAAAATTTAGGTTTTCATGCTTATTTTTTAAACATGACCTTTTTGCTCTTACAATTTACTCAAGATTTATTCATTTAAACTCCATTCATCTGTTGGTGTAAATAAAACATAATGAATACAAATCGATCACTAAATGAAATAGATTCTTACAATACAAATATGTTAAAAAAAGATTTATTTCTTGTCATGGAAATAAATAATGACCTTTCTGCACTTGATATACAGAAAACTCATGATATCGAATTCCAGAGTTAAAAAATACATTTTAGGAGTGATGTCATTTTTTTTTTAAAAAATTCACGTAATATTCAGAGTCTTGTCTCAAAATTTAAAATGTAACTTTAAAAGTAGAGGATTTCGGTCAAATTTTTAAAATATTGGCCAAAATACTGATTCTTTGCACAGAATTTCGAGTAAATTTGAATTGGACTTTTTAAAGAATATGCATTCTGTTTGGAAAAATACCTCAACAAAATTAGTAAATAAAATATTTGAACTAGTTCAAGTCTCATCTACCTGTATCATTAATTTCAAAACTGTAATATACGAATTGCGGTATAAAAATAGAAGGTATATTGGATGAAATAGAACTGTAAAATCATGCTTTTTGATTAATCGATCCTTCCGCCACAAAATCTGAATTGACACAAAATTTTCAACTGGACAGGGTTCAGTTGTAAATGTGCAATATGTTTGCACCGATGGGGTCAGTATTGAACCAGTAAATACTTAGTGATAGCGTCCTGCGCAGTTGTTCTCAAAAGCTCAGCCTACAACATCCTTAAGAGACGACTAAATTGGGCGGTCCATCGAGGCCACGTGCACGTTAAAGACCCCTCCCTGCTCAAAGGCCATAAACGTCGAGCATTGGCCTAAATTTTGCGGCCGTCTCCTTATGAGTGCAAAAAATCTCAAGATGGAGTTAAAACAATATGTCAACTAAATAACTGTTTGCCTGGTGAAAATAAATGGCTCACAGTGGGTGTGACCGGTCGACAGGGGATACTTACTCGATCCTCATAGGCACCTGATTCCACTTCTGGTATATCCAGGGGTCCGTGTTTGCCCATCTCTTAATTTGTTTTCCAGGACTCATGAGATTGCTCACTGTTCGTCATCTACACTTTTCATTTTTACGCATTGGTTTTGTTTTGAACACATACATGTATACATGTCTTTGCTCTTTACGAAAATTTTGACAGCTGTGAAGAGGAAAATTCAAACGCATTGTTTAAGGGAGTGCTATGCAGCCATCTTGGATTGGATCTGAACATTAAAACTAAAATTTAATGAAGTACATGAATGGAAATTTACTTTTTTTCTTTTAAAAATGCATGTTCATGTATACTGAAATGAAATGTATCTTTTCTTTTTCAAAATAAATCATTTTCAAAACACTTAGAATGAATTTGGTACGTGAGTATAATTTACATCCGTGTGCAACAATTACATTTCAAATGAATTTAAAAGTTACAAGAAAATATTCTTTGAAGTATTGCCCATGACAGTTGAGTTTTCTTTTTGTCCATAAGTACCTTTCAAACTGATAAAAGCTTGGGATTATGATGGTACCTTTCGTGGACAATGGTGTATATGAACCCCGTCATCCCAAAATGTAAGCAAACATTGTCAAATACGTAAAAGAGATCATATGCATAATATGGCCGTTCATTATATGCAAAATAAAAGTACGATCTGTTCAATACAAACCGAAATAAATCTATATTATGACAAATCTCCGATCTCTGTGTTTGCTCCAAGTATTTCATGTGTGAGGAGTTTCCACGTTCACATTTCCAGCCATCATGGTGTGATATTATTACGCCAAATTTTATTTTATCATAGTTAATATATTGGGACAACAAGACGCGAATTATTTTTCTATCTTTGCACATTTATACAATATTTTGTTTCATTTTATTTTTAGATGTGTTTTGAATAAAAATAATGCTTTACCTTATATGGACTATTTGAAAGTGAAAGTAGAAATTGGCAACGAAAGTTTGAGTAAAGAGGACGAGTTTCCGGTGCAACAAAGAAAACTTTCAACTGGTAACAAATGATTGATTTACGTGAATATTGTGGTCTGATCATGAATTTATTGCACTATATGATTACTTAATAAGATAATAGACTTAGCACACGTTTTAACATGGATCTTAAAACTGCGATTCTTCTGAAAGTCTCTGTAAAAGTCGACGAATGCCCGAGTTAATGTTCTCTTGTTGGGGAAATTTCCTGTTCATGCTTGACCACAGTCCGTAGGGCCATAGACAGGATATTCATGCAATTAAGATAGGTAATATTTAGATCATAACCATTGTTTTTTAACAAATCAAGTATAAATGGCATCATCAAAGGGGTAAAATACCAGCATATGTGAAATCAAAGTATGTTTCTAGTTGATTCACCTGCCCTTACCTGCAATTAATATATCTAAAAATAGATATATTTACAGGCATCTGCAGCTAAAAATAGAAACAACCAGAGATGGGAACTACTTTTTCATGCAATGTGTATTAATTTTGGAGCTGTTATGGTAGTGTATTTCAAAACATTATTGCAACTTTATGGATGAACTTTGGTGTTTTGAAAACTCAACGGCAATTCTCAATACATCAAACCATTGTTATTGAATTTTTTTTTGGAATATTTCATGTTTGCAGGAAAGCAGGATGATGTAGATAAGGGGACTGATATTGCACATGTTACAACTTTAGAAATGTTATTCTTTTCTTTTATACATAACATTACTATATTTTTACAAGTTTTGTACTTTTTGTCAGAATGTTAAAACTTTTCTCATAGCATCTTTAAGAGTAAAAATTGAAGTTTTGCATGAGTCACTTCGTTGTACATGCAAATCCATGGCCGTTTAGCAACCCCTTAAATCAAATGTGGATTCTCAAAAGTTCTAAAGAACTTCTTAATTTGAAATCCTACAACTTTTCTCAAATTAACACCATTAAAACCTATGACTTTTCTGTCGTTTTACGATATTGGATTTGTGCTTCAAACGACGAATCCGGCGAACTTAGTGATGTGGAACTTGTAAATAGTCTTTATACAAAGAAACACTAATGCCAAATGTGTGGACTGGTTCGTTAACTTGTTAAAAAGCGTAGGGAAGAATCGTGACTTTCTCTAATGTGGAAGAAACTACATGTATGTATATTAATGATGAATTTCGCTGTACAGCTTTTACTGTAAACCATTTTTCAATCCTTAGCTTAACGGCCTACAAGTTTAGAATTACCTGTATTTCCGATGAAAATCGTAGGACATTTTCACATATGGGGATGGGTAGATAACCATCATACCCTCTTCTGTAGCTAGAAGTTGTTGTTTCAAATATTCACGCTTTTTACTGTTTTCTTTCATGGCATCAGTTACCCGCATAGAGGGATATGTCGTATTTCTGATATAACCCTTGGTAATGTGATGCAAGCAATTTTCCTGCTGATCTAATGAAAGATTGGAGTGGAAGGTATATATTTATATTTCTTAAATTCAGAATGAATATGCATTCTACAACTATCATGGTCATCATTACACGATAGGTGTAATGAATCCTAAATTACTGAATTAATTATAAAATATATGAATTCTAGTATTTTCAAAGTTGGCAACCTTGAAATTAATCTTAGCTTTATACCTTTTTTTCAATATCACTTCCATCAGCTATTTTATTACATTCTTGTAGATATTCAGTGGATGTAAATTCAGTCACGTTGCTTTCCGCAGCTTCTTTGATCATTCGTAGCGCTTCAGCACCCTCCAAAATCCTTTTATTGATAGACCCTGATATCTGAAAACAAAGGATATTTTCCAATGTACATTTGCACATGTAATTAAAGGTCTTTTGTAATTAGAACTTCTGGGATATTTTGGCACTAAAATGTAGCATCGTGCTCCTCAAATATCGATGTTGGATATCATGTAGTTCTGTCCATTGGCATTTGGATTAACATCATCACCTCCACCCGCACCCATATTATGGTATTTGATGAACAGTATAGAACCAATTTCCCTTTTAGTTGTGACGAAATGTACCCATTATCTTGGTATTGACGAAGATCGGAGGGTAAAATTGGAATTTCCTGGCAAATCTTAAGGCTAAAATCTCATGAACATCTGTCATGTCGAAACCGAGTCCGAAACCCGATGTCATTTTTGTATCATAAAGTATATTAATCTCTGATAATAATTCTATGAAAAAGCAATGTGAACAAACATGCAGTGATCAATCTCACACCTTATAGAATACAAACATTAGAATGGGGCATATAAGAGAGATTGATTATTTACTGTTTTACGTCCCACTCGAGAATATTTCACTCATATGGAGACGTCACCATTGCCGGTGAAGGGCTGCAAAATTTAGGCCTATGCACGGCACCCGGGGCCTTTGAGCAGGGAGCAAACTTTTTCGACCCACACCTGCTGTGACAAGGGACCTCGGTTTTTCCGGTCTCATCCGAATGACCGTCCCATTTAGTCGCCTCTTACGGCACGCAAGGGGATGCTAGGACCTATTCTAACCCGGACCCCCACGGGTCCAAATAAGAAAGTCCTGGACGTAAGAGAGGTGGGATAAGGTGCCTAGGAGGAGTAAATATCATCCGCCGTGACCCCTGTTCCTCGATTGAGTAAACGGAGTAAAAATCAGTGTGTATTGAACGGCCTCAGTTTGTATGAAACAATATATATGCTCTCTATAAAAGAGACTGTTGAAAACCCTGTAACATCAACGTATTTATCAGTATTCTGCCTCAATTTCAAAACTGACTATACGCAGAACAAGCTCTTGCTTAACGTAGCAGTTGAGATATAAACACCTCATGCTGGATAATGGTATATTGCTATTAATAATATTAATATATATATATATATGGAAAGTAACAATGGAGAACCTGAAATCATCCCGTTTGTCATAAAATTAAGTTGTTAGTTTGCCGTTAAAATCAATATTTAATAAAGCATCTAAACATAAAGCTGATGTGGAAGAATATGGTCTTTTGTTTTTATTTGAGTTTTTATTGAGTTCACTTGGATATATTTAGGCGACATATTAGAATAACGAACAGTGACGGGCCCCTGGATACACCAGAATGTGCCTAGGAGGAGTAAGCATGCTTATTGTTTTATATAAAGGCCAATGCTATGAATCCCTCTAAAAGTAGTACGAACGTATCATGCCACGATGTCCTTCCCCTTGTTATCCATTAAGTTCTTTTTCATATTTAGCCCATCGTCTGAATAAATGTCCGAGACACTATGTTACAGTAGATATTGTACGATATGGGTAATAATGAGACGATATCCGGTTTCGATTATAATTGATTATGTGTTGCTGCTGTAATTGTACACTTTATATCATATGAATCGTGGTTGTATAGGGATTCTATCTTGTAGATATCGAATCATTACCGTGTTGAATTATCACCTGGATCATACATGTCGCTTGTAGTCTTTGTCAATATAAATTGGCGGAAGTGTAACCCAATATGGAGAAATTCTTACCACTTTATTTATAAGCTTAGTATCACGTGTGATCTAAAAGTTATGAATATTCATTAAGCATTAACTTTGAATATTTTTGTAGATATCCCTTGTTAAGGCTCCTGACGTCAGTACAAGTGTCAATGATGTAAACAAACATGACATTTCTTTTAATAAATGAATAGCATGGTGCACTTGACTGGCATTTTCTAAAGTTTTAATTTTCCTCCTTTGATCTCCTTTGGTGTCCCAATGCCGTGAGGCTAGAAATACCAAAAACGGTGATTTTGATTTGAAAACGAACTTTCTTGAAAAATAATTCAATAAAGA
>CAJDSM010027404.1:0-11472 GCA_903981925.1 Ostrea lurida | reverse complement strand
TTTTCGTACTACATTGACAATGGGTAATCCCGTATATTTGTTTTCAACAAAGGGCTCACGGCGGGTGAGACCGGTCAGCAGAGGATGCGTACTCCTCCGCGACACGTGATCTTGCCTTCACTTATGTCGGAGGTCCATCTTGCTCTACACTCGACTGTGGGTTGGGGGGGGGGGGTATAGCTGCGTTTGACGCGTTGGTAACTTCGCCAATTTGTATTTATGTAGCATTATACATTGAACACTAAGAGTAATCAAAATCTAGGTAACAAAGCAGCTTCAATCTGCCAAATTGTGTCTCATATATTAATTTGATTCATAGGTATCATGTTATACCATGAACAAATTTCAATTTCATGAATAATATGTATTGTTCTTTATAAAGAAGAGAGGAGAATACAAAATAGCGATTATAATTTTTCCTCATCCTTTGAATACTTTTCCGATCTCTCAAAGAGTCTATTTTTCCCATTCGCTGGTGTTATTTACAAACAAAATTGTCATGCGCAGCTTGCATATGTAACTTGAGGCCCAATATTTCCAGCTGTTACCTCGTATAAATGGTGAAAAGAAAACTGAAAAGGTAATTATAAAGATAATCAATATTGTCAGAGAGGGGAGCATTGTGCTTTCAAATTATCTACTACCCCATCTACTTTTTGTTTTAAATGATTGCAAAAAGTTATAGTTTGTGAAGATCTTAAAATCCCATCAACAATTTTGATTGGTTTATCATAAAGGCATTCTGATGTGACACTATATGGGGTGTACTCAAATTTTTTGTAACAGTAACATGGAATACGAAGGCGAAATAAAGACAAAGATCTTAATCAGATTGGAGATAACTTGCCTTTCATATGATTAAAGACGACCTAAACATGTGTACGGAGCTGTAATGGATCTGAACATGGAAGGTCAAACCTATCCGAAGTTCAGATATATCTGAACCGATCATAACTTTGCAACAGCTTAAAATTGCTTACCAAGTGTCGAAGAATTAATCTTATCAAAGAAGTTGCAGAATACAATGATTTTCATTCACGGTTTGCTCATATTATATACTTTTATTATCATTTTATGATAATGCATACTTAGTCATTATTCATTCCTGTTTATCTATGACTCTGATATTATAACGATCAAGATTACATGTAATGCGAATGGATATTATCGGGAACAGAATCCAGTCTTCATGACATCATGACCAGACGAGGAACTAAATGGAAGGGCATGAATTGCAAAATCGTGGAAACAAAACATTTTTTGAAACTTTCAAACACAATAAATGCAACGGTATCAGTTTTCTCGTCTCCCTTGCGCACAATTATCCCCGTGTATATTTATACAGACTACAATTTTTAGTATTGTTTTTCTTTAATTTTCTTTCGTAATAAAACATGCGATGTGGTTACGTAATCCTTATCTTGCAATTGCATTCTCAACTTTGGTCTAGTACTAAGCCTTTTTATGAAAAATTGAGAGTCAACTATTGATGTAATATGTTCGTTTCCAATGAAATCGAATTAACAATCTATAATCAATAAACATAAACATAAGAATGATTAATAGGGTTCATGGACCCACAGATTCCACGTGGGGCCTTAAAGTGGTTAAGAGCTATACAGGTATGTGAATATGCTTTACCTCAGGCCTACGCCATTGGCCATTTTCAAAATCACAAAAGGTGGTTCTGCATGATACGCAATGAGACAGGCTTTATCAAGATAGAATAAGGATCAAAAATAAATTATTATTTTTAATCATAATGATAGCAGGCATATAATATTCATCGATAGTAATTATTCGTACTAAACCAGTCAACATAATAATAAAACGTCAAATTCTTACTAAACTGATTAGCCAACTTTACGAATATATGATTAATATCAGCGTTTTAATCTTATGCACGTCATAATTCTACCAACTCTGATTAATGTCACCTGATCTGATTACTACCATATATTAAGTACCATTCATACATCACTATAGATACTCAGCTAACAAAATACCGTAAATTCTGATTCGATGTCATTCATCTGTACTTATCTGGTTCGAAAAAGATACATTAACCTTTTGAATATTGAGAGGTGAGTGAGAAGTGAGCTGAGCAACCAGAATTAAATTTCATGTATGCAGTGTCAGCCAACAGTAAGTCGGTTGAACAACAAATAGTTTACCTAATAGCCCTGCCAAATGTCGCTTACAACTGTGAAAACACATCTACTTATTAGTGACTTCCATAAAAAAGTGTTGACCCTACTTTGATTTATCCATGATCAACTAACACAATTGAAACAATAAATGTGAAAGCTACAAATAGAATATAACAGCCAATAGTAAAAAAATCAGGTGTGTGTGAGAGCGGAGGGCAGAGAGCGTAGGACAAAAACCTTCCCTATGAAAAGTCGTTATATATGTGGATTTCACAATTTTGGATTCTCGATTTTTTCATCCAATTAGATGTTGCAATCTTCTATATTTTAATGTAATCTAGTTTACATTCTCTTAATCACGTATTGTGTAAGGAAATCCACAGAGAGAGCAGGGAAAGCACTAAGAATTACAATGGAGTGTGTGTGTGCGAGTTGCGCGAGTGGAATCAAACCAATTAAATCTCTCACAGGCGTGTTAAATTTCATAGTTAAGCCAAGAATATAGTATGATAATGTACTGTGTATGAAATCAAACCACGATTGATGAACAACTGTGAAATTAAATCATTATCGCTATTGGAATACTTACACATTCGGTCTCTGTTACTGAAATGATACATAAATATGAAGTGCTAATGTAATAATATGTGTTCCAATTTATACATTCCGCTAAGTGAAGCGAGAGAGGTTGTGTGTGATAGTGGATCTGATCTTCCGTCTGTCCATTTGTCCCCGCCTTCCCTCCGACTTACCCCTACAACTACTCAATAAAGTCTTGAATTTTAAAGAAGCTTTGTTACATGGATGCCATTATCCACCTCATGTTCATCTTGTATTTAATAAATTTATACCTACATAGGAGCGATGGAGTTACCACTATACCATCTTTGCTCATGGTATTTGTCGTTTTAAAATGTGCTATGGCGCTTATTGAGTAAACACTTATAAATTATAACAATTGAGAATGATGTTGAAGCTAATATTTTGTACACTCCTCGCCATAATGGCTTTGTATCTTCTGAAGATGAATTTAAATAATTCCCTACAATTGAATATAAAGCATTTATGTATGCTACACAAAAACTTACATTAAACGTTTGGAGATATAACTGGGGAAATATATGAGGAAACGTGTGGAGATAGAGCAGGGGAAGAAAACTCAATATAACAATACTAAGAAATGGTTCTTCATGATGTTGACATACAAAATTGCGCGAGTTACTTTTAATTGTAATCTCACAATTAAATCTCTTACCAAGCTTGTTCATTTTGATAGCTTACAGCCAAGGAATTATGGTATTGATTATGTACGAATATGAAATACAGCCAGATTGTACCAAGCACTAGTAAAGTTAATTTTGTCCTTTAAATACTTACACAGAAGGGCGGTATTGCTAAAATAATACACACAATATGGTTATGTGCAATATATTGTGTTCAGTTGTATCAATACCCCCCCCCCTCGCTAATAAAAAGGGGGAGGGGGGTGTTATAGTGATCCTGTGTTCCGCCCGTTTCGTCCCCGCCTCCCATCGCACTCCTCGACAAACCACTCTAATTGGAAGTCTGAAACTTTCACGATTCTTTGTTACAAGATACCATAGTGCACTTCCTACTTCAGATTTTGATCTGAATTATTTTATTCCTAAAGAGGAGCGCAGGTGGTATCAGTATGTCAGATTTGTTCAAAGTATTTCTAATTCTAAAATTAGGTCCAAACCTATCCGAAGTTCTAGATTATCTGAACCGATCATAACATTTGCAAACAACTTAAAACTTCTTACAAAAGCTGCAGAAGAACTTATCCTATCAAAGAGGTTGCAGAGTACCCCGATAATTTAAACTTTTTGATCATATTATAATAAGATATTATTTAATTTAGATAATGCATTTAGGTCCAATCATTTGTCTGAATTTTGTCTATGAACGCATGAATCAGCATCATGATGAAATTAAGTTTATACGTGCAGGAAATGATACTTACTCGCGAACAGAATCCCTCTTTCTGCCTTCATAACAGATGAAGGAATAACGGGAAATGAAGGCATGATGCTGGCAATTGTTGGAAAACAAAACATTTCACAAAACTAGCTTATATCATGGTCACTTTCACACAAACAAAATGCAACGGTCAAGTTTGCTCTCTCTGCGCATCAATTATCCCCATGTAAATCCTATAACGGACTGCATTTGTAGGTTTTCCTTTTAATTTTCTTCCTCATGAAAACAACGTGTGTATAAGTATCTTAATTTGCAATAGCAAAATACTCAACCCTTGGTCTAGCGCTTAATATGAAAATTGAGGTCAACTTTGATGTAATATATTCTTTCTTTTCCCAATGAAATCGATTGGATTTTGTTAATCAATAAACATAAAACTAAAGATCGGTTCATAGGTTCATGACCTAGGATATTCAACCGTGGCCGTTAAAGTGTTTAGAACTATAAAGGATGTAATATGCTTTCTTCCCTCCAACACAATTTACGCATTGACCATTTTCACAAAAGGTGCCAGGAAACAAGGAAGCGGCTTTATGAAATAAGAAAAGGATCAATATCATATTTTTTTTATATACTGACTCAGCAGATTGGTATATGTAATATACTATTGGTAGGCACTTTCATCGATAGTTAACATTAAATCGTACCCTAAACAGTTAAATAATGAATAAAAACGTCAAATTAACTAAACTGATTAGCTAACTTTAGATTTCACGGATACCGTTAACATTCAGCGTATTAAAATCTTAAGGAAGTCAAATTCTTACAATCTGATTAATGTCATCTGACATGATTTAAGTAACCATAATCATATAGAGTCAAGCGAACAAAATAATCGTAGAATCCTGTAATTCATCACCCGTGTTGTATCAGCTTTGGAGAGCAGATAAGTACATTGACCTTTGCCATGAAATAGAACTGTTCCCTTTCGGGACTAATACACCGCGGGGCACACAGTGGTGAGACAAAGACCGGGTCAGCAGAGGAGTGCTTTACTCCTCCATGGCACTCATTTTGCCTTCACTTTGTAGAGTCCGTGTGCCCTACACTCTGGATTCTTGTAATGTGTTTTATTGGACTATGATTACGTTTAATACATGTGACCTTCGCCATTTTATTTAAACCAGAATGAAGTTGCATTCGGGTTCATCTAGTACAATTTTTTTTTTTTTTTTTGGAAAAATTCAAATATGCAATTGAATACCTAAAACATTACTGCATGATATCAATACATATATTATCTACCAATACATGATTTTCAGAGTATTTCATTGTTTATTATTATCTTTTTTCTCGTTTCTGATCCGCCATCCCATCATCAGCAAATGTGAAAAAATAATAATATACCTTCATGTCAGTTCAATAAAAAGATAAGGTATAAAGTTATTTACTTTTGAAAAGTGCAATGTTTAATTTGTTTTTGCAAATATTCTCCAAAGAGACCCTCTTCCCTTTTTTTTCTAATACTTCTAATATTCTATCAATATATAAATGCATAAGATCAATCAAAGAAAAATGTAATAATATTTCAATCAACATCTCTCCGGATTTTTAAGAAATACTTTATACCTCGATAGTTTGCAAATATAACCAAGTCCATAAGTTGGAAAAAGCCTGTAAAATTCGAGACAACTGGTCCAACCAATTGAAAATACCAGGCTACAATTTCATATAAGAGAGAATAAGTTCAGAAAAATCCATGCTCTGGTTTCTTTGAACATGGCGGAAAAAATGCTAAGTCCTTATGGAAAAAGCCTGTAAATCAAAGAAAAATTGTCCGACCAAATTGCAAACTCCCAGTCACATCTTCATATGGTGGAGCTAATGTATATTACAGAAATTTCAGTACATTCGTGCACTGGTTTCTTAGAAAATATCCGTAACAAAAAATCATGTCTAACAAGACAGCAGACTGGGCATGCTGATCAATATACCCAAAAAATTCGTTTGTGGAGGGATAAATTGAATGAATTTATCTTCTCAACTCAGAAATGTTCATAATTCATTTCGCAGGGTCAGCCAGGATAGTTTACCCTCCTTGCTCTGTCAAATGTAGCGGTTACAAACTGTGACTACATTCTTATCAGTGTTCATAGACGTTTGTGGGTGAACCCACTTGTACATATTATCTATAATCAAGGATTGGTAACATTATAGACATTTGCTTCTTTAACAAAAATGGAACAAAGAAAATATTCTTATCTAGTGATCAGCCATTTAAAAGAAAGTTTTCTTAAACTCCAGTCTGATTTAACACGACAAGTACTCTAAAAGTTGATATTAAAGCAATGCTGGAGTTCTCAATTTCAACATCTTTGTAGTTTTTGCAATCAGGTCTTTCCAAAGCTGTTGGAATCCCAATGGGCACGAATTTTGCTCCATTATTAGCTGACCTAATTTTATCTTCTTAATGAGGCAAGAATTCATTCAAAAGCTCTACATGAAAAGAAGATCTTAGCGGTGGCTTTATTCGGCCATTTCAATATATTGATGACGAGTTACTATCAATAACTAATGATTTCATTCATATGTCGATTCAATATATCAAAAAAAAGAAATTTAGGACAACTACAAGTATCATGCTGCTCGTACTACGTATTTATTGAAACAATGACATTAAGGGCAAACTAACTGCTCAACTTTATGACAAACGGGACGAATTCAGCTTATCCATCGGTCCACTTCATATTTATGTAGCAAATTATTCCCATCATCACCTGCATATCGTGCATGTCCTCTCAACTTATTCGATCCGTCAAGAGCATGTTCTGCGTAATGATGCAGTTTTTGAATCGAAGTAAGGCTACTTACGACAAGTTGGTTGTGCAAGGGGTTTTCAATGTCACGTTTTAAAGGCAGCAATTCGTAAAATTCTGTGTCGTTAATACATTAGTTTAACCAATCGGTGAACTAACCATGAGCAAATGTGATGATGTTCTTCATAGCTATTGTTATACCGTTTTCAAACACTTGATTTGACTACGTATGCTCCGTTAACAACCCCTGATCAAGCTATGGACTCACGGCGGGTGGTCCAGTCAACAGGGGATGCTTACTCCTCCAGCACCGTGATCCCACCTCTGGTTGTGTCCAGGGATTCTTGTTTGCCAACTGCTTGTTTTGTATTCATTTAGGACTTCCGAAATTGATCCTGTTGTTCTTTGCCTTAACATTAATGTGATAGACTACAAATGATGAAACAACTACCGTGAAAGATACAAATTAGAAAATTACAACAGCGAAAGTAATGAAAATCCAGATTTATCGTCTAAATCCACGAGAGCAAGCGTCTAGCGCCATGAAAAAGTGTTGGCTAATAGTGATCCATACTTCGTATTCTAGAATTTTTATCTATGAAGATTTTGCAGTCTTTATGATTTATTATTTTATTCTACATATTAATATAACATTCTTTTTGTTTAGTTCTTTTAGATATCATTTTTTCTTTTCATTTTAAATCTATCTAAATGTATTTATCGATCTATGTGGCACCATGGGCCGGGTTAGAACAAGTCGTAAAACCGCTGAATTTTTAACAGATATATATTCTCAACATTATAAAATATTTTCTCTTTCGAGAATGTTAAATGGTGAGTTTAGCTTGTGTAAGTAAGTGTGCGACACATTTCTGTGCAAATACAATTTTGACTTTGATGTACAGTAATAGCGATTAATGCAACACAAAAAAAAGCATTATAAAAAAAGAAAAAAGCGGTCCCGTGTCACAGCAGGTTGTGCGTAACGGGCACGATAAAAATATCTCTCTCTCTCTCCTCTCTCTCGTCCTTCTCTCTCGTCTCTCGTCTCTCTCTCTCGTCTCCTCTGCCCAAAGGCCATGAGCGCAGAGGACAGTGCGCTACAGATTGCAGCCCTTCAACCGGTATCGGTGACAACATTATAATCAATTAAGGTGACACATATAATCAATCGATCGAGTTATAGTGTATCATTTAAGTATAGACGTCTTAGGTTTCTCGTATTTATGATGAAACTTGATGGCGAGAGATTGATAAAGCTGTTAAGAATTCCACAGTGAGAGCAAGGGAAGACTAACGAATACAGGGATTTTTTCATCACGATGTTGACATGCAAACACTTAAATCTCTCACAGGCGTGTTAAATTTCATATTATCAGCCAAGGAATATAAGTATGATAATGTACTGTGTATGAAATAAAGCCACGATTGCATCAAAACAACTGTAAATTAAACATTATCGCTTTGAATACTTAACACATTCGGTCTCTGTTACTGAAATGATACATAAATGAAAGTGACTAATGTACAATAATATCGTGGTTCAATTTATTAACACTTCCGCTAGTGAAGCAGAGGAGAGGTTGTGTTACTAGTGATCTGTCTCTCCGTCTGTCATTTGTCCCCGCCTTCCCTCCGCTACCTCTCTACAAACTACTCAATAGAAGTCTTGAAGTTTTGAAAGAACTTTGAGTTACATGAATGCCATTACTGACCTCCTATTTTTCCATTTTGATTTGAATAAATTATACCCTACATAGGAGGCGAAGGAGTTTACCACTATGTCATACTTTGTGCATAGTATTGTCGGTTTTAAAAATGTGCTATGCGCGCTTATTGAGTAAACATCTTAAAATAATATAGCAATTGGAAAAATGATGTTGAAGTTAATTTTGTACACTCCTCGCCATAAGGCTTTTGGATCCAAGATGAATTTAAATTTATTCCCTTAAGAATTAAAAATATAAAGCATCTTTGTAGTCTTTGGAGACCATGTCTTGTACAATCTGTTGTGATTTGTTGGGCACTCCATTGTGCCCCTTATTAGCAGACTTATTTTATATGATCGAAGCAAATTTTTCAAAAACTTACGGGATAAAACAAGCAAAAACTTGTCGTGTTCTCAACCTTACATATAGATAATATCAGATGATGCCTTATCACTTAAAATGATAATTCATCAATTAAGTGATTTAATACATTCCGACGACTCGAAAATAAAGAACACCACAGAATCTGACATATCCTACTTTATATTTGAATATTTTACTTAATATTGATCTATATGGCAGACTGACAGCTACATGTACATTATGTGACTAATCGTGATATTTAATTTGCATTGTCAACTTTTCTATTCCAAGATCTTCCTGAATGTTCGAAAAAGAAGTAGGCTCACGTGAGGGCCGAGGCGTCAGGGAACTTCCCACTCAAACAGCCTAACAATATAGTCCAGCTAAACCGCCGTGAAATGCTCGAATATAATACCAAAACGTGCGTAAAACATTAAATAATTCAATCTTTTCTAAAGTAGCATATGCACTATACCTGTTATGATGTGTGGTGTTTCCCAGTTATTCGATAACAAAGAGCATGATATGCCGTATGAAACTTTTTAAAGCGAGGCGCACTACTAACCAAATAGTTTAATGTTGCACGGTTAAACGAATGTCGTTTAAAGTCATAATTTCGCAAATTCTACGGTCGGCTTATAATGACTTGTTTGCGAATTACAATTATCACTAACGCATATGTTGATGATCTGTGTCAACCCCTTAGACTGGTCATTTCGTACTAGATTTGACAAACGGGTAATCCCGTATATTTTGTTTCGACAAAGGGTCACGGCGGTGAGACCGGTCAGCAGAGGATGCTTACTCCTCGCGACGTGATTCTTGCCTTCACTTTATGTCGGGGTCCTGTGCCTAACATCTCGACTGTGTGTTTTACGGGGGTGAGTTTGGGGGAGGGGGGTATAGCGCGTTGACGCGTTGGTACCTTCGCCAATTGTATTTATGTTACATTATAGCATTGAACATAAAGAGGTAATCAATGTAGGTACAGCGCTTCATTAACCAATGTGGTTATACTATCTTTGTTTGGTTGTTACCATGAACGAAATTTTTTTCAATGTAATTGTTTTCGTTCTTGCATAGAAGAGAGGAGATCACCAAAGATAGTATCTAATAATTTTCCTCTCTTTGATATCTTTTCGTCTGCATCAAAGACGGTGTCCTTTTTCCTGATTGCTGTGTACTATTTACAAAACAAAATTGCATGACAGCCCTTTTATATGTAAAACTTGAGGAAATATGTCCAGCTGTTGCCTCGTATAAATGGTGAAAGAAACGAAAAAGGTAATTATAAAAAGATAACCATAATTGTCAGAGAGGGGAGACATTGTGCTTTCAAATTATCTGCTACCCCATCTACTTTTTGTTTTAAATGAATTGGCAGAAAGTTTATAGTTTGTGAAGATTTAAAAACCCATCAACCAATTTGATTGGTATGCATAACAGGCAATTCGATGTGACACTATACATGGGGGTACTCCAATTTGCAACCAGTAACATCGGAATATCCGCAACGCGAATTCAAGACGCAAAACGATATGTTAAAGACGCGACTAAACTGTTACGAGAGCTGTAAAATGATCTGAACATGGAAATCCAACACCTATCCGAAGTTCTAGGATTATCTGAACGATCATACATTGGCAAACAGCTTAAAACCTGTTACAAATGCTGCAGAATAACTAATCTTATCAAAGAGATTGTTTGCAGAAATACCAATGATTTTCATTCAACGTTGCTCACTATTATATCAGTTTATGATAATGCATTTAAACCATAATTAGCTGTTTTTGGTCTATGAACTTCATGATCACAAACGTACAAGATCATCTATGAAACTGGTACTTACTCGGGAACAGATCCCCTCTGCACTGAATGACAGAACGAACAGGAATAAATGAAGGCAGGATGCCTGCCAATCGTTGGAAACAAACATTTTAAAACTTTCAAACCAATAAAATGCAACGTCAAGTATTCCTCTCTCTGCGCTTCAATTAACCACCCGTGTATCAATTCCTATAAGAGCTGCAGCATTTTAGCTATAGTTTTCTTTAATTCTCTTTCGGCATAAACAACGTGTGTATACTAGTATCCTTAGCTTTGCACCTAGCAAAATTTCTCAACTTTGGTCTAGCGCTTTTATGAAAATTGAGGTAACTTGATAATTAATATGTTCTTTGTCACTGAAATCGATTGGAATCTTTTGTATCAATAAACAATAAACGCTAAAGAACTCGATTCATAGCTTCAGACCCAGATATCGACAGTGGCGCTTAGAAGTGTTAGAGACCTATAAAGTTATGTAATACCTGGTTACGGCCAGGCTCAATACGCATTGGCCATTTTCACAAAAGGTCGGAAAGTCCGCAATGAGACGGCTTTATGAAATAAGAAAAGGATCACAAATCAAATTATCTATTTTGATCATAAATGACTCAGCCAGCAGGTTGGTATATGTATATATATTCATCGATAGTAAATTATTCGTACTAA
>CAJDSM010027403.1:16640-35457 GCA_903981925.1 Ostrea lurida | reverse complement strand
TCTTAAAACTTAAAAAAAAATTTTTTTAAAGCAATCACATGTATAAATATATTTTGACTTTTTATCCCATCATAGACTGTTCATATTGTAGTATAGTGCAGTGTGTTTATCTATCTGTCAACACCTTGTGGGTTCAGATCAGAACAGTATTAATTTAATATTAGACTAGGATATAGTCGTGTTGTTCTTTAGCCATTGAAAAAACAATGTAAATGTAGGTGCATACAAGGGAAAACGTTACTGCTTCACCACTGACCTATATATTTCTGCAATTGTTGGAGAACAGATTGCTCTACATCGAAAAAGTTGTTTTTCAACAATTTTGCTGTACTACGCCATACACTGGATCAATTTTTCATTACTTCAACATTTATGCACTACAATTTGATTTCGAGTTACACCATATTATGATGACGCAAACTTGGAAATTTGAAATAAATTCACTAGAATTGTATTTTAATCAAAGACAGAGGAAATATCCCTCAGTTTACATGTACCAGGTACTTAATTATATTTAAAGGTACATGTAGATAAAGAAATGCATTTTATGTAATTCTAAGTCATTGAAAATCAGTCTGTACATTGTTGAAACTACCCAACAAGCAGTTTGCATCTGCCATTAACAAATGCATGAAGAAATTCTTATCTTAGTGTGTTATTAATGTACTTCACATGTCTTTTTCAATATTCGTTACCATTGATAAACAGTGCCGTAGACACTCCACATCCACATTTTTTGCTACTTCACAAGTCAAAGATCACTATGGAACTTCATCGAAAAACTTACACTCTACAGGCCACTTTGTTGTTTGATTGCTTTGATACTTCGCATGTAGCTTTGTTATCAAGAGAAGCTATTGAGTTTGAGATCGAAATATCAATGGTGAAAGTTGCCATGGGACTTCATAGATAAAAGCATGTAGACACTCATTACAATTTAATACAAGGATTTATCACACAACTGTACTGTTTCCGAGTTCATAACATGAGTTCGTAAAAAAACCAATATGAACTTGTAGCTGAGGTTCATAAAAATGCAAATTAGGTAGGTCAATCAATCTACCGCTACGTAAAGAAAACAGCACATCAGCCTTCGAAACTGTAAACATCGGTAAAAAACTTTGTTTTGTCACGAGTTGTTCAAAAGGATTTTGTCTTTTATGAAGTGAAAATAAGTTGTAAACAGAATTTCAAGCTTCTTTAAACCGTGATGTTGCGATGACGTCACAATTGAATTAACGACGTCAAACAATAACAAAGCAAAAATTTGGGTTGTGAAATAGAGAATTCATTACCGGATTTAATTTCCCTCGCCAAGCTCAAGAAATATAAAACCGTAATCATTTCATAAATTTCATATGCCATAAGCACTCATTCAAGATCCTTATATATTCCATGCCTTGTGGAACCCTTGTTTTGATCCTAGATTTATTACAAAATAAAGCAGAGACATTATCCTATTTCAGGTCTTGGGAATTTTCTCTGTTAGCATGATGGCTTTCTTGCTTACTTGAACACAAAACTTGACTTTTAGTCGATTAGAGATTACCGGGTATTAGATATAGTGAAAATGATGTCATAAAAATGCTACATGAATCAGTGTTGAAAATTTGTTGTCCATCTGATCATGAAGTGTAACTCTAGCCTTTTTCACTGTAATGTTCTCAAATTTTGTACAGAAATACTATTTGATAAAAGAAAGTATATTGATATGTGTTGTAATGTTATATTATTAAAAATCAACAATTTTGATGTGTGGTAATGGTGTAGTGTCTTCTATGTTTTATGTGTCATTACATGTATTTAAAACATTATATGTCATTTTTTTAAAACAATATGAAAAGGGATACAGGGCACCTGCAAATCCCAATCACTGCTTCTTCAGAAAAATTTCAAGCAATATATATGCTAAAATATAAATGAATGTAAGAATTCACTAAAAATACTTTTCATTTCTGATTTATATACCAAATTTGATATTCCATTATCTACTTCTAGTTATGCTGCAAGAGATAGTCCAAAATATGAACCATATGAAAGGTATGTATATTTTCAACTTGACGTCTTATTTCTGTATTTTTCTTTGATTATCTAAACGTACTGTTTCCCCATGATGTATATTCATTCTGTTCTTCATTTGCAGGAAGTCTTCCTCATCTAGATCCCGCTCTCGTTCACCGGAAGAACCAAGGAAGACAAAAGTGGAGTTTATAACCAGTTTTGGTGGAGAGAGTGATGATGAGGGTGTGGTCCAGGGTCCCTCCCTTCCTACACAATTAAGTGTTAGCGAGTCTCCACACACATGGTCGGTGTCAATTCTTTCTTATGGACTTTCACATTTGTAGAATGTACAATAAGACTTAAGGCTAGATACAAAGCCACAATGCAAATCCGTGTGAGATATATTCAGATAAAATTTGATAAACTTGCCAAGATTGAGACGGGTGTTTGAAGTGGTAAGTTGCGATTGCAGATTTTGCTCGATAATGGAAATAGAAAACTGTAACACCATTCACAGTTAATACATTAAATGTTGCTCATTATTGAGGTGAAGATTGTTCTTTGTGAAGCATTAATTGTGAGAGTGTTTTTAGGAAGAAGAAAAAAGAAAAGAAGAAACGGAAAAGAAGATATTCATCTTCCTCTAGATCCCGATCAAGAACACCACAGAAGTCAGCACCGAAACCTAAATTACCAGAAAAGTCTCAAACTTTGAATGAAAATGTAGTGATTGAGCCTCCTCCGAAGGAAAATAATGGCAGGTCTCGAGATTCTCGGCTCTCATCTGGATCTCCTAGGAAATCTGTCAGCAATGCCAGTCACTCCAGATCAAGGTCAAGATCTTATTCATCATCAAGATCTAGGTATACATACATTTTATGGGTAGCAATCATTTTTCATTAATGGATTCGTATCATGAAAATTTAGTGGTTTTATGAATTCCAAGTTTGGTGAATTAAATTGGATTTTCAATGCTAAATTTTGATGAAATTTTTTTTGCTGCTTAGGTCAAGATCAACTTCTAGAAGTAGGTCAAGGTCTAGTAGATCAGTATCCAAATCTTCAAGGTCAAGGTAAGCAATTACACACATTGCAATGTTAAATACTGATAGTCATAATGAATCTTTTTTAAATAATTCACATGCTTCAATGTAGGTCTTGATTATATGGGAAGCAGAGGCAACATAAAAGGATGGTCTCTTTCAATATAAAAATCTTTTTGAGTTACACACGCGTAGTTCCTTATTGGTTTGATAAGAAAAGTTAATTTTTCTAGTTCTAGATCGCCAAGTCCTCAAAAACCTGTCATAAAGCGATATCGTAGGACAAGCCTGTTGTCTTCAGCAGCATCTAGCAGCGACTCCGAGTCTGACAAGAAAGTTAAGCCAACCCCTCAAAAGTAAGAATATATAGATCCACAAATAATTTTGATGAAGGGCAATCAATTAATACATGTACCTGTATTTTGTAACAGATGCTGGTAAATTGTAAAAATAACTACAATCATACCTTAACTGTTGCTGTCAACAATCTTTATTTGTTGCCATATTTATGGGTTTTATATGCTGTTCCTTTTTCAGATCTGCATCTGGTGTGGGTAAATCATCCTTGGCCACATCTCAAGTCAGTAAGATCAATGATATATCGAGTATATGAAATGTGCAATGTACTGCAACTATTTCCTTATTATTCTAGGAACCTTCATATACACCCTCCCAATAAATTTATCCAGATAGAATTGTCCAAGTAATGTATGGGTGGTGAGATTATTTTGAAATAATAAAAGAACATTCCCTAAACCTGAGGTGAAAATTTTCTACCAATCAGTAGATTTCAAGCGATTGGAAAATCTAATTGGTCGTTTTTGAGATTAGTCCAAATCTGAGGAGAAAATATGGAAAGGGAAGGAGGAGGATTTGATTTACATAATGTTGAATCTAGAATGACTTTAATGACCAGTGTTTGTGCTATCAGCTTTGTCTGCTATCAGCTTTGTCTCTTGGGTCCCCAGGGAATTTTATCGTACAACCCTGCCTATAGGCTTTGAGCCCTGGATGTTGATATTTCCCCTGTTTAATTAAGTCATTTTTCATTGTGCAAAAAACCTAAACTATTGTATCAATATTGCATGGATATTTGACTTCTAATAAAATCCCCACACAATTTATGTCATCAATGTGGTTAAATGAATAAGTTATGATGAACTTGTCTCAACATGTGGAACAAGAAAATATATGGTTTGAGGGTAGGGATCATACTGTATCTACTAATTTTGATAACAATTTTAATGTGCAAAAATTATATTTAATTGAGTACATGTATACATGTGATTTATGTAAATTTGATAATATATTGTATATTATTTTGCACATTAAAATTGTTGATCAAGATATGGAAAACTTTAGCAAAACTTTGTTGGTTAATCATATGTGAATGAAGAAAATGTTCTTGAGAATGTACTGATGTGGACATTGTAGATGCTGAGTGTATNCTGAATGAAGAAAATGTTCTTAAGAATGTGCTGATGTGGACATTGTAGATGCTGAGTGTATCCTGACCTTTTCTACAATAATAAACACTCCCTAACAGTGCCCTCGAATAATGCAATAGATTTAGAATTTATACATTGCTTAAGAATAGTGGACTTGTCATAAATTTGTACAAAATGTGCACTTTATACATGAAGTTGCAGGCAAGTAGATGTATAACTCTCTCTCTCGAAAAAAAAAGAACTCTGTCATGTTGTCCAGTAATTGCATGTATCTACTGTGCCATTGCTTGTAGGTCGTCAAGCTTACCCCTCAAGAACGCCTTAAGAGAAGAATGCAAGCAGCATTGAATAAACAATGTAAGTACACAGCACTTACAGATCATATAGTGTGTTCACCTCAGCTAGAAGTGTCTAGTTACTGTGGGCCTATAAATTGATAAGCTTTGAACTTTTAATGTGGGCTTTCATATGAATACATGCATATGGGGATGGTGCCTCGGGATAATCCATTATTCTTGAATGTATTTGTAGACAAGGCTGACAAGCGAGCAAACATTGAGAGACAGAACAAGATGGAACAGGAACGTCAGGTACGAGTTGTTTCCCTTGATGTATAGAAATGAAATAGTTATCAATTTTTCATTCAGAAATCGTAGTAATTTTATATTCTTGATAACTTACAATGATATTTTCCTAGAAATGGATTTTCCCTTGCATAAGCTTGTTCCCAATGAATATATTTGGCTACTCTGCTTTGTGGGCTTTTTAGCTCACCTGAACCGAAGGTTAAGTTGAGCTATTGCTGATCGCCCTTTTTTTTGTCCGTCCGTGCTGTCCGTTGAACTTTTCACATTTTCTGACTTTCTTGCTCAAGGAGAAAACCGGCTGGCCAAATTCAACCAAACTTGGTACAGCATCATGCCTTGGTAAAGGGGCTTCAAGGTTTGTTCAAATGAAGGACGCGAGGCCCCTTCAAGGGGAGATAAATCCGAAAATTGCAAAAATAGGGTGGTGTCATTTAAAGAATCTTCTTCTCAAAGAACCCAATGGCCGGGAAAGCTGAGATTTATATGGAAGGCTTCCTGATATAGAGGAGATTCAAGTTTGTTGTTCAAATCAATGACCCCTGGGAGTACGATGGGGCCACTAATAAGGCGGATCAAAGGTTTTACATATGATATAATAGGAAAATCTTCTTTCTCAGAACCAATGGGTCCAGGAAAGCTGAGATTTATATGGAAGCTTCCTATATAGAGGAGATTCAAAGTTGTGTCAAATTCATGACCCCTGGGGTTACGATGGGCCCACAATTGGGGATACGAAAATTTTAGCATATGATTATATAGGGAAAAATGGCTTTAAGAAAATCGTTTCTTCTCAAAGAAACCCACTGGGCCATAAAAAGCTGAAATTTACGGCATGATGACAGCTTCCTTGATAGTATGAGGAGATTTGTAATTTGTTCAAATCATGACGCCCAGAGGTACGATGGGCCCCAATCAAGGGGATCAAGTTTTACACAATGATTATATAGGGGAAAAATCTTTAAACAAATCTTTTCTCAAGAACCACTGACCAGGAAAGCTGAATTTATATGAAAGCTTCGCTGATTAGTGGAAATTAAGTTTGTACAAATGATGACCCCAGGGTTATGGTGGGACCACAGATAGGGGAATCAAAGTTTTACGTTGAGGATATATATTAAATCTCTCAAGACCAAAAAGACAACCTTAAAGGCTTTACTGATATAGGAGTGCGAGGCCAGTCACTTCAGTGGTGAGAGCGATGTGGCCCATGGGCCTCTTGTTCCAAAAGTTTCTGTGCTTAAATCTTGAGAAGAAAGGGTAGATAGATATTTACATTTCAACATAATTTTGAAGTCAAAATAATTTTGTAGGACAATAAATAATCATTACATCACAGTACCACACTAGACAATAATGTTGACATCAGTGTCAATCCCAACAATGAAATATCCATTCCTGTTCCAAGACAATTGCACTCGTTGACTGAATTTTGTTTTTTGTTATCTCCTCCCTTCTTTTAAAAAAAGTTAAAACCCTAATTTTTTTTTTTTTTTAATTTAAGCTTTAGTTGAAAGTATCCATTTTGTCTTTAGCCCCCATAAGTTTCCTCATTTTGCAGTAATTTAATTAGTTAGTCTTTTGAATCTTTTTTAGGACAGAGAAGAAGAATTGAGAATTCGAACTCTTGAAATGAGAAGAAGGGAGAGGGAAAAACGACATAGAGAATTAGAGGACAAGCCGAACAGTGATTCAGATGAGAGAAATAACAGCCCTCAAATTGTTAAGAGAAGCCCTAGTCCAAAGCACAAATCTCCTAAACCCGAGAGAAGGAGAAGTCCACAGGTAGAACGTCGTAGAAGTCCACCAATGGAACGTAGAAGAAGTCCAGTACAGGATCGTAGAAGGAGTCCCACTTCTGACAGGAGGAAAAGTCCCATGAGAGAGCGACGCCGCAATTCACCAGACCGAGGGAGAAGTCAGTACTTTGACAGAAGGCGTAGTCCTGTCCATGAAAGACGAGGGGGAGAGAGACATCGAAGTCCAATGAGGGGGAGACGTGACAGAAGTCCGAGAAATTACAGGCACAGGTCAGATTTCGTTAATCAGTTGATGTTAATTAAGTTGTCAATTGAAAAGGAATACTAGTACTCAACTGATTTGATTCCTATGAGTGTATTTAAAAATTTCCATAAGTGAAACATTTGTTTTGAATTGTAGATCACGGTCACGATCACCAGACAGAAGACCAAGACTAGTGAATTACTGATATAGGAGAAATTGATTTGATCAAGAGGTTAAAATTAACTGCATTGGGTGCAATTATTTTGCAGCCATTGAATGATGGTTACATGATGATCTGTTTGTGTTTTATGTGATCTTTAGCCATGTCCATGGGAAGCAGACTTTTCAAGAGACATTTTTTCCTCAATCAATCAAATGTTTCAAAAAATGCACACCATCACTATACAACTATCATTTTTATGATGGTCAGTGTGTATTTTGTATAAAATGAGGAAAATAGTTGGTTATATGCTTGGTAAAAATTAAATTGTTAATACTGTAGAGGCATGTAGCAACTATATTGTATTGGAAGGTTGTTAGATATAACAGTAAAACCTAAAACAATTAGTAGTGTTGTGTATTATGCTTGTGAATTGAAATCACTGCAGATGGGTTCCTTAAGTTTGTCTTTGCTTGTTCAAAACAAACATGACAACCAACAATTTGAAATTGACACCTTGAAGGTGGTACGCAATGTTTCTGAGTCACTCGGGTGACCTATTACAATTAGTCTTTTTCTGTTGTCCATCAACAATTTCACATTTGAAGTTCTTCAAAACTACAAGCCAAAATTGTTACCATTTTTGGTACGAAGCATCTGTAGGACAAGAGGAGTGTAAAATTGTGAAATCTATTACAATTTATTTAACATCCCTGGGGCCTCATGGGCATGGTCAAGCATGCAGAAAGGGAAAAAATACCACTAAATTTTCAAAAATCATCTATACTCTAATTAAATGCATGGTTGTGATCTCCATGAAGCCCTCTAACCAAATTGTGAAATTCATGGGTCGGGTTCAGACCTTAGGGCAGGGCCAATATGGGATATAAAAGAACATGTTTTAAATCTTAGAAAATGTTTCAAGTTCTACTTCCACAGTAGTGGGAGATTAACTGAATGCATGGTTCTGATGCTCATAAAAGCCTCAACCAGAATTGTGAAGTTCATGGCTCCCGGAGAGGGGTTATAGTGAAAATGTATTAAAATATCTTAAAATCATCATCTTTAAAACCATGAATAATTGAGAAAAAATGAACTTAGGCTTTGGTTTTTACGGTCTCATTTGAAGGACCGACCCATTTAGTTGCCTCTTGATAAGCAAGGGGTACTGAAGATCTATTCTAACCCGGATGCACACGGGGTCGTACATATTTGAGAAAAACTTAAATAAATGGTAATGTCCTTGATGCCTTCTATCTAAATTGAAATTCATGGCCTCTGGGTCAGAGGTTCGAGTCCAAGGGTATTTTGCCTTTACGCATCTAAAAACAATTTTCGGCATGTATTTATGAAAATGCCTTTAAAAAAAATCCTTATTGTAATCATAGAACAAGGTATGATTGTATACATAGAACTAAGAAAGGCCCAATAATTTTTCTCTCTATAAAATTTGTCTGAAATTAACCTTTAGCACCGTTTTAAGAAAGTAAAATGTATAACAAATAGAACAAGCATACTACGCTAACAAAATTGGAACGTTATTCCTAATGGTGATAGCATTATGACATCACGAATAAGACATTTTCCCGCCTTTTGACAAAATGAGTCTGAAAACAGTCAAATGTGTTACAGATTATTGCTCAGAAAAAGATGTGCGCATTTGTCGAGCAAAATGAAAATAATATATATTGTGTATCATTATAAAGAAAAAACATACTTGAATATAATTTTGCTCCGATGCTGTATGTTTTCTAAAAGGAAAACCCCCTGAATTTGAGGATATTTTCAAGAAAAATGGCAGTTTTGCAATTTTTTGCTAACTTCAAGCTCTCGTTATATGACACATCGTTTTACTCAAACTGAGATTGGATTGCTAATATATTCCTTATTTGACTGCAAGGGTCTGAGCTCCAAGTGCAAATCACAATATTTTGGGCCAGTTTACTTTACAAACTGTACCTACTTCTTTCGATGTTGGGAGTGGGGCATGTACTTCCTAATTCCAACCTACTCGAGAAACGGAGACTTGAGCAGCCTAGGTAGTCAATTTATTCCCGTATTTATCATGTCTAGACTAAATGTGTAACAAAGTCAATTTTTTGTAAACGAGTAAATAGTACTAAAGAATCACAGAACAGAAAATTAACTTGGATTTGCTCATGTCGATCGGTTATAGGTCAAGGCCAAATTGTAAAATTAAGTCAGTTTAGGGACTATATGATCTGGTAAGGGGTTAGCCCGTTTTTATGTTTGAGAAATCGTCAAGTTTGTTGATCAATACCTTGTGGCTCGAATGACCATTCTGTGCATCCAGAATTTTTCCTTTCGTTTTTTGTCAACTTGGGTCACGGTCAGTACCATTAGTGTCATGTCCTCCTATTGGTGATTGATACCAATGAAATGTGTAGCTGCAGGGAAATATTTTTTGGTTTAGACCGGTCGTTGTTGACCCGTTTGCGAGCATTACATCTTTTTGGTAAACATCACAACTGATGAGTTAAGATGGAGTTACTAGGTTTGGGGGAAAGTTTCCCCAATATCGCATAACTACGACATGTGACAGGACCGATATCTGAACTATATTTGTTTCAAAATATGCTCAAACCTCAGATGTCAAGTGTGCAAATATAGCATTAAGGTCATATCGGAGACTCGCTTTTATTTGCAAAGGAGCAATCGCTACCTATGCTTACGTCTTGGTTTGGCTGCTACTTCGCTCCACACCATTTTTATCATTGAAAAGTTATAAACACTCTATTCTATCCTTACTTAATCCTCTTCATGCTGATCAGCACAAAGGTCATCACCAGATACATCCATGCCGGTCGGTCTTGTGTCCATCTTTGGATCTGTACCCATGTCCAGTTGATCTCCATTTCTTTCTCTACCAATCTCTTGGTCGTTCTCTCTTACCAGGTGGTGTGTCCATCTCAATGCAACCCTTGGGATGGAGATCGGGTGCCTTCTACACAAGTGCCCTATCCACAGCCATTTTCTTTTCCTTATTGCTTGTAATAGAGGGTGGTGGTGTTAGTCCTACGGTACAGCATATGGTATTTGGCCAAAAGATGCACAGTATTCTGCGAAGACAGTATTTTGTTTTAAAAAATGCATCAAACATTCTTATGGCTTTGGAAAATCTGCCTCTGATACCCTGTTGTAATTTTCCTAAGTATGCAAAGTTTGTGACATCTTCGATTTCTATACCATTTAGGGTGATGGGTTCATTTGATTTGCTGTTGACCCTCATGGTTTTAGTTTTGGTGTTATTGAATTTCAGGCCAATTTTTTCTGCTGTTTAACAAGTTGGCTGGGTTTTATTCTTGCATGTTGCAGTGTCGGTGAGATAGCAGTGTTATATCATCAGGAAAATCGAGATCTTCAAGCATTTCAGCCGAATTCCAGCTGATTCCTGCCTCCTTGCTTTTTGGTGGTTTCTCGCATGACCCATTCAATATAAAATGTGAAGAGTAGACACCCCTGTTTTATTGTGGTATTCAATTTGAACTCTTCTGAGAGGATATCTCTGGCATTTAGGTCGGTCTAAATAGCATCTTAATGATGAAAATGAGTATCTGGGACCCTATAATATATGAGAATTCTTTCTAAGGCAAGGCGGTTAACACTGTCAAAGGCTTTCGTCAAATCTATGAAATTGATAAAAGTGTATAGAGTTCCATCCATTGCTCTGTTCTAAGATTTGTCTGACTGAATATCTGGTCGGCACATGACCCCTTCCTAAAACCTGTTGGTTCTTTACGCAATAGGTATCCTTTTTTGTGATTTTGTTAGTATCACTCTGCTTAGAACTTTCGTGGTGACCGAGATCCCGTGTCGCAGCAGGTGTGACACAATAAAGATCCCTCCCTGCTCAAGGGCCATTAGGGGCCGAGCATAGGCCTACATTTTGCAGCCCGGCAATGGTAACGTCTCCATATGATTGAAAAATTCTCAAGCGGGACGTAAAATTTAAGAAATTAAAGGAGACTTACCTGTAAGGTGAACTCAGTTTTATTGGAATTCTCCGAAGCACCAAAGAACATGGGGTCTTGCGCGAGATATGCAAGTCTACTCCCAGATCAGTATTCAACTCAATATGGGAATATGTTTGAGTATGTCGTAAATTACGATTGAAATCTAGGTTATAAAAACCACGGGAGGAATATCAAAGGTGGGCACGTAATACCCAATGTTCCGGTGGTTCGGGGAACTCAAATTAAAGTAAGTCTCCTTTAATTTCCAGATTCTCCTTTATCACCAAGTCACGTGGGTACATGTATCACGTGAGATGTTTAAAGCAAATATCCACAAGTTGAAAAACAATGTAAATTACAGACGATGCCTGATAATTGCCAAAGTTTGATTGTCCATTCTAATTATCTACACAACTAGCACAATATTGCATTCTGAAATGTCAATTTTCTAACAAAAACAATCTTGCAAAGGCGCCCTCATTTGACCATCCAACATATGATAAAATATCGCTGATATATCCGCAGAACATGCGGCGGCGCTTGCAGCAGTGCGATTGCTATGTCCAGAAATCTTTCTGCTATCAATACCAAATTTAGCTAACAAGATTCTTATCTAGCGTGAAATACTGTGTTTGGAAGCACCTTAGTATGGTTTTTGTGTTGTCGAAAGAAGCGCCCTGTTCTCGCTACTTCTAAACTGTTCTGTTTTTGCTATAATAAACGTTTCTAAGCAAGACACATTACATAGCATTTTATCCGAAAAAGCTAACAAAGTGATGGGTTTCAGATGGCAAGATGGTCTTTCAAGANAGTGATGGGTTTCAGATGGCAAGATGGTCTTGATTGTTTGACAAGATTATTTACACAAAACACAATTCTATCCTCATAAACGTGCATATCTACATCTAGAAGTGACAACGTTTGTGCTTTTTGTCCCGTTACTACATGTAACGCTAATATTAATATGACACGTTTCAAAGTTAAATCAATAGTTGATAAAATATAATTATCCCCATATTGCGCATGAACGATAGGACGGTGCTCACATCCCAGGTCTCGCTATAACGGGGCAAATTAGGACGGTCAATATTTTAAAGACTCCTCATATTAACAGATCTGAACCAATCAGTTTTACTTCTTCTATACTTTGTGAATCTGTATTATTGTCCAAAGTATACACGGTTGGTGTTATCGATGTCTCGTTTTCTGGATCATTCATATTGAACACTTTCTCAAAGTGCTCTTTTCATCGTTTCACAATGTCTTCTTTTGACAACAAATGTCCGTGTTATCTTCAAGTGGTAAATCTATCTGTCAATGTTTTTGTAATTCGGTAGAGGGGCTGAATATCTTGCGTAGATGCAGCCTGTTCTGCTTCATTTGCTAGTTTTTCTATGTATACATACCATCCGGTGTACTCTTGCACTCTTTTTTTACTTCCTTATCTATAGACCGGTATTCAGCTTGGGGCTGGTCTTTTTGTCTCTTTGATTTATTCTCCATGTGTTATCCGAGGTCATTCTTCTTTTTTCATCTTCCTTTGACCAAGTAGTTGTTGACCATTTACCAGTGCTAATTCATTACATGTTTCTATATCAATTTACCCTGGGTGTTCCATGAAAATTGACAACTTGTTCTGAACTTTTAACTGAAAGAATTTCATAATTTTGGAGTATTTCAGCTTTTGGATGTTAATTGGAGGTGGTCTTGGGTCTCTTTGATCTTTTCTCCTTTTTCTTAGCTTCAACGTGATTTTTGCTACTACTGATGAGTGGTCACTTCCCACATCATCCCCTTGTTTCGCCACCACATCCAAAAGGCTACTTTTCCATCTCTTGTTAACATTGACGCAGTCGATTTGGTTTTTCGTATGTTCATCTGGGGAGTTCCATGTTGACTTATGGATATCCTAGTGTATGAATATAATACCACCAATTATTCAGTTGCTTTCTTACCAAAAAGTGTTCAGCCTCTCTCCATTGTTGTTGCATTCTCCTAAGTCTTGTTCCCCATGCTTTTTATTTTCCCAACTTTTGCAGTCTTCCAAGATCAGTAGTGCATGAGAGGAGATGAGATATTGTCTACTATCTCAGTAGTACATCATGAGTAGTGTATCGTCTACTATCTTTGATATGCTTTCATAAAAATAGACTTTCTCATCATCCTCCTCCACATCTTTTGTTCATGCATAGCAGACGACTGCAGTCAATCTCGCGAAAGCTGAGTTGCATTTTGCTGTTATTATTCGGTCACCCACTGGTGTCCATTCTGCTAAACCTCTATGAACCTGTTTTGTTTTAATTATGACACTCTACTCTGATGATCATCACTCCTTTTAGAGTAGAGTATTTGGTGTCCTGACACTAGCTGTTTTGCTCCATTACCTGTCTCTCGTTTCACCTATTCCAAGGAGCTCGATCCTATAACGCTCCATTTTTTGACAACTTCCAGTTTTCCTGTTTGGTAGAGGATCCACACATTCCAGCAGCCTACTTCATCGTGTAGTTTTTGGTTGAAGGACATCTATCGTGGTGGGAGATTCACCCGCCATGCTTCCGGTATCCTGTGTGGTATCAATTCTTCCACCATCTTGTTCTCTGGTTAAGGTTTCTGTAGCTTCTTTGACAGGTCCTAAGCATAACCTCCTGGACTCTGAGGATCAGTGGATTTCTGTCAGGGTTGTCCTTCTCTTAGATGATTGCTTTCATGTTCATCTACAGAATTTTCGTCCTTAGTCTTTGACTTTCCCAAGCCCTCCACAAGACAGTGGAGCTGGGGGACTAGATTTGCAGATAACAGGGCATATCCACTTTCCGGTGGGCAATGCGTACCGTTTATTTAGGGGACTAATCTCCAAGACCTTGTGGTTCTTCTTGGGGCCGTAAGGTACCCAATATTCTGCTGCTACCTCGAGAAGGATCCCATATCTGGGCCACATAAGTCTAAATGTGGAGAGGCTATACCTGACAAATAAAACTGTTATATCAAGGGGTGGAGTTGAAAGCAAGATTGACAAGCACAGACAGACAGTCAGACACACACACTTTACGCACCATACAACCATTTAGCAGACACTCTACTGAGTATTCCATGCAAGTTTAATGAAGATGATCTAACACAGCACGAACGTTTAGCCATTATACTGTAGCTTATGATACGACTGTTTCCATTCTATATACTTAAAGCACTGAGGCACAATGACAACACCAGATTGAATCTCACTCTTTTTCACACACTGATTTGACTACGGACTGTTCCGTTTACCTGATCAAGACTATGAGCTCACGGCGGGTGTGACCGGTCAACAGGGGATGCTTACTCCTCCTAGGCACCTGATCCCACCTCTGGTGTGTCCAGGGGTCCGTGATTGCCCAACTCTTGTTTTTGTATTATATTTAGGACTTACGAGATTGATCACTGTTCGGTATCTTTGCCTTTACATCTTTATTAATTCAAATCAAGCTACAAACGGTAGTGGAAAAGAATGGCCGCAAAATCTTTGTAGGGATCGAGGAAGAAAACTAGTATACCAAGGAACGCTGGACAAAACTAACTAGTGGCCCGCTTTGGTGCGAGTGCCAGGAGGGCCCAAGCTTAACATGGAACCACTCCATGTCTTACAATTCAAAACACGCATGGTGGTCAGGTACACAATCCCTAGTATTTTTCACCCTGTCTCTGGCTTACTACCTGTTTAAATCACCGTTCCACTTTAATTCCCACAGGCTTGTCGCCCCACCTCCTTTCTATAGAGGTAGAGGGAGTCCTAACTCTGACCTGCATCATAACCTAAACACTTAATACAACCACTACTCAATGACATAACATTTTTAGGATGTCTGCTACCATGCTATTCTCAAGGTAAACAGGAAGTGGAAGTTGTAATAATTGGTCAACTCGTACCACGAATGAGTTTGTCATTTTGTTTACTTGTACCTAGCTATCTTCCACTGTTTGGTATGTAGACAATTAAAAGGGATTATCTTGTATTCATTTCTATAATCCTTATTAATTACAGAATTTACAGTGCCTACATATTGACGATATTATACAAACCCACCCACGTGTTCTTCGTCTTTCACCTATAGTCCAGCTCGATCTTTCAATTGACGACAGATCTTCATCTCTAGTGTGAATTCTGTCGAAGATTATGCTAGACGATGCGCCACTTTGTCAGAATAGATAAAAAGAATAAGAGGAATATTACATTAACGTGTTAGACACACCAAATCAAAAGTGCGTACCATGATACTACCATCCTGTGGTTCGTAAACCAGAAGTATTAAAAGAATTGGATACATTACATTGGGGAATATGTTTTGGTTTCAACTGACGAAGCTTGTAACAACATTCAATTTAGTTTTGTTTATAAAGCTCGTTTTTACAACTGTATATTAAACGAACTTGGTACTTATTCATATTTGATAATCCAACCAATCTTTCAAAAGATGAAAATCTTCAAATCATGCTTCAGTTGTAAACACATTTAATAACTCAATCTATGTAACGGATAGATATGAGTTGCCGTTCCTTTTCTGGAATCCAAAACCTCACAACCTTTCTAAAGATACATTGCTGGATACAGTAAATGTTCTATAAAGCCCAAGGGCTACCTTTATTCCTCAGGAAAATATTGACAGCTGTAAAAGAGAAAATCCCGGCATACCGTGCAACAGCATATACCAAAAGTGGTTTAAATCAAATGTGGAATCTAAACAATTTCTAAAAACTTCAGTAAATTTGAAATCGCAGAACTTTTCTCAAATCAACTTCAAAAGTATGACTTTTCAACACTTTACACGACCATTCCTCGCAATAAATTAAAGACTAAGACTTTTTGACATATAGACATGCAACTCCTTCATTAAAAATGGAAATAATCTAGTGATCAGTAAACATTACTTCGTTAAACACCTCTCTGATTCTACACACAAGTACTCTGAAGTTGATAACAAAACGATGCTANACAAGTACTCTGAAGTTGATAATAAAACGATGCTAGGGCTCCTCATTGACAATATCGTCGTAGTCTTTGTTAACCACGCCTTCCAATACTCTTGAAATCCCCAAGGGCACGAATTTCACTCCAGTACTAGCTGACCTTTTTTATTCTCAACAGACAGAATTATTCAAAAGCTTCTGCAGGAAAAGGAAATATTTCTAGCTGTGGCTTTTAACTCGACATTTAGATGTATAAATGACGTTTTATATATTACAAATGATCATTTTCATTCATATGTCAATCCGATGTATCCCAGTGAACTTGAAATAAAGGACACAGGGTCACATCTGCTTCGTCTTTGATATTATTATTTTAACTAGACATCAATGGCAACGTTATTGATGTAAAGGCAAAGATAACGAACAGTGATCAATCTCGTAAGTCCTAAATGTAAAGGCAAAGATAACGAGCAGTATCAATCTCGTAAGTCCTAAATGTAAAGGCAAAGATAACGAACAGTGATCAATCCTACGTAAGTTCCTAAATGTAAAGGCAAAGATAACGAACAGTGATCAGTCTCGATAAGTCCTAAATAGAATACAAAAACAAGAGTTGGGCAAACACGGACCCTTGGACACACCAGAGGTGGGATCAGGTGCCTAGGAGGAGTAAGCATCCCCTGTTGACCGGTCACACCCGCCGTGAGCCCATAGTCTTGATCAGGTAAACGGAACAATCCGTAGTCAAATCAGTGTGTGAAAAACGGCTTAACAATGACAATGAAACACATCAGACAGCAATTATGACTCAATGGTAGGTCATATTGGAAAACTAAAATGTTATAACGATCATAGAATTTACGAAATGCTGCCTTTAAACGTGACTGTTGAAACCCCTGCAACAACAATTTGTCTGTAAGTAGCCTGTCTCGATTCAAAAACTGATCATACGCAGAACAAGCTTTTGCGTATCGAATAAGCTGAGAGATATACACACCATATGCAGGTGATGATGGAATATTGCTATATAAATATGGGAAGGATGATTTCATTTTCTCCATCGTCAACTTTCCATATTTATGTAGCAACATTCCATCGTTAACTGCATGAAAAGACGAAGATAATGAAGAGTGATCAATCTCGTAAGTTTCAAACAGAATACAAAACAAAAAGTTAGGCAAAGCAAAGATGGTTTCATTGCAAGCTGTATTAATTAAAACAGGAATGAACTGCGTTTATCGTGTATATTCTACTGTGACACAAAACATTAAAACTCGCAACAACAAAAACACCCCAGGATGTAGGTAGAATGTATCTTTCCACAAACACACCAATCAAGGAAAATTCCTCTCTCACTTAAAATCAACTGGTGAAGAACCATCGTTATGAGAAACAATTTCTTCCTCTGAAAAGCTCGGGTTCAAGCTGATATTCCTCATTTAATTTGGTTTCCGATGACATTGATCATTGATGCTGTTCTACAATGTGTCTTTCTGACGTCAGCATCAGTGCCGCCCTCTGGTAGATGCTAAGAGATAGCCCAGCAGGGTTATCTTTTCAGTGCTTCAAAAGTTGGAGGGCTCAGGAGATTTTTTTTTCTTGTTAATGATATAAGGTTTGATTTCAATTCATTTTGCTCAAAAACTCTATCCATCAATTCTAATATAAATCCATTATTTATCTTCTGCTAAAACAGTGACCACGTCACCAACAGCAATGTGTCTCATCTACGTCAGAGTACAGATACATGCTGGGAAATAATGGATGACCTTCATAAGCCATTCATTTAGACTGTGTAGTTGATAAAATCTCATAAGAAAAAGCGACGACAACAAACAGTGATCAATCTCGCAAGTCCCAAACAAAATACAAAGCAAGAGTTGGGCAATCACGAACCCCTGGATACACCAGAGGTGGGATCAGGTGTTTATAAGAGGAATATAAGCATCCCCTGTCAACCGATCATACCTGCCGGGAGCCCATTGTCTTGATCAGGTCAACGGAGTAATCCATAGTCAAAATCAATGTGTAAAGAACGGCATTACAATTGCTACGAAACACGTCAGACAGCATTATGCCCAATGACAGGCCTNTACAATTGCTACGAAACACGTCAGACAGCATCATGCCCAATGACAGGCCATATTGGCAAACTTGATCGTTATAACGATCATATAATTTACAAAATGCTGTCTTTAAACGTAACTTTTGAAACCCCTGCTACAACAACTTGTTTGTTAGTAGCCTACCTCGATTCAAAAACTGATTATATGCAGAACAAGCTCTTGTGTATCGAATAAGTTAAGATACACACCATATGTGCAGGTGATGATGGAATGTTACTACATAAATATGGGAAGTTGACGATAAAGAAGCTGAAACCGTCCCGTTAGTTGTTAGTTGCCGTTAATGCCTTTGTTTGATACAATATCCAAGAACGAAGCAGATATGGAAGAACCTGTGGTATCTTTAATTTCTAGTTCGCTTGGATATATCGAATAACATATGAACGAAATATTAATAAATAAAACGTCGTCGATATATCGAAATGTAGAATTTAAGGCCACCGCTAGAGACAATTTTCTCTCACGTGAATATAAAACAGGTCAGCTATCAAAGGAGCACACTTCGTGTCCATGGGAATCCCAACAGACTGTTGGAG
>CAJDSM010027403.1:1371-13819 GCA_903981925.1 Ostrea lurida | reverse complement strand
CCTTTTTAAATCACCGTTCCACTTAATTCCCACAGGCTTGATCGCCCCACCTCCTTCTATAGAAGATAAGGTAAAATCCTAACCTCTAGACACTGCATCATATTAACCTAAAACTAAATAACAACCACTACTCAATGAAAATAACATTTTAGTATAGCATCTGACTAACCATCATATTTCAAAAGGTTAAACAGAAGAACTGGGAAAGTTGTAATAAATGGTATCAACTCGACTACCAGACGAAAATGAGTTTGTAACATTTGTTTACTTGTAACCTAGCTATACTCCTTTTTAGTATGTAGAACAATTAAAAAGATCATCATGTATTCATTCTATATCCTTATTAATTACAGAATGTTACAAGAAACTCCTACAATTGCACATATTATAAACAAAAACCCACCCACGTGTTCTTCGTCTTTACCTATATCCAGCTCGATCAATTCCAATTGAAACCAACAATCATTCATCTCTAGTGAATCTGTCGAAAGATTAATGCTAGACGCATGCGCCACTTTTCTCAGAAATAGATAAAAAGAATAAAGGAATATATACATATCAACCGTTTATAAACACACCAAATCAAAAGTGACCTACCATGATACTAACCTATCCTGTGGTTCGATAACCAAAGTATTAAAAGAATGGATAAATACAATGATGGAATATTATTTGATTCAAACTGACGAACCTATGTACAACATTCAATTTTAGTTTTGTTATAAGCTCCGTTTAACAAACTGTTTATTATATTAAAAATCAACTTGACTTATTCATATTGAAATAATCCAACCAACTTATTCAAAAGATGAAAATCTTCAAGAATCAGCTTCAGTTGTAAACACATTTAATAAACTCAATCTATTAACGAGATAGATATGCGGTTGCCTTTCCTTTCTGGAAAATCCAAAAACCTCACAAACCTTTCTAAAGTATACATTGCGCATAACAGTAAATTTCTATATAAAAGCCCCAAGGCATACCTTATTCCTCAAGGAAAAATATTGACAGCTTAAAAGAGAAAATACCCTGCATAACCGAACAACATCAATATACCAAAAGTGTTTAAAATTTCAAAATGTGGAATCTAAACAAATTTCTAAAAACTTTCCATAAATTCTGAAATCGCAGAAACTTTTCTCAAATCAAACTCAAAAGTATACGTTTCAAAACTTTACACCCGACCATTCCTCAGACCGTAAATAAATTAAAGAACTAGAATTTTTGACATAAATAAGACAATGGCAACCACTTCATTAAATAATGGAAATAATCTAAATATACATTAAAAACATTTACTTTCGTTAAACACCACATACTGATAAACACCATATACTATCTAATTTATAATAAAAATGATGCTACGGACTCCTCAATTGGACAATATATCGTCTTAGTCTTGTTAACCACGCCTTCCAATACTCTATAAATATCCACCAAAGGGCACTAATTTCACTTACCAAGACTAGCTGACCCTTTTTTATACTACAACAGATCAGAAAAATATTCAAAAAAGCTTACTTAGCAGGAAAATGGAAAATTTCTAAAGCATGTGCTTCTTAAACACGACATTAAAAGATGTATTAAAGAAACGTATATATATAATATACAAATAATCATTTTCAAATTCATATTGTCAAGCAAACAGATTATCACCAGTGAACTTGAAATAAAGACACCAGTCACAAATCTGCTATCGTACTTTATATTTTAATAATTAACATAACATCAAATGCAACGTTTATGTAAAGCAAAGATAACGAACAATAATCAAATACTCTGTAATCCTAAATTTAAAAGGCAAAGATAACAGAACAGTATCAAATCTCAAGTCCTAAATGTAAAGGCAAAATAACGAACATGATCAATCTCGTAAGTCCTAAATTGTAAGCAAGTAACGAACAGTGATCAGTCTCAGTAAGTCCTAAAATAGAATGACAAAATAAGCAGGAGTTGGCCAAACACGGACCCTTGGACCACGTACACAGGGTGGATGCATGGTGCCTAGAGAGTAAGCATCCCCTGATTGACCGGTACACAACCCGCCGTGAGCCATAGTTACTGATCAGGTAAACGGAAGCAATCCGTATCTAAATCAGGGGTGAAAAAACGCTTAACAATGACAATGAAACACATCAGAGACAGCATTGGACTCATAGAAGTATTCATATTGGAAAACTAAAATAGGTTAAACGGGATCATAACATTTCGAAATGCCTGCCTAATAAACGTGACTGATTGAAACCCTGCAAACAAACAAATTTGAGTCTGTAATAGCCTGAGTCTCGATTCAAAAAACTGATATACGCAAGAACAAGCTTCTTGCGTATCGAATAGCGAGAGATATTACACACCATATCATTGAATGATGAATATTGCTATATAAATATGGAAAGGGATGATTGTATAATTCTCCAATCGGTCAAACTTTCCATATATATTATAGCAACATATCCATCCTGTTAACATGCATTGAAAAGACGAAAAAGAAATGAAATGATACAATTGCGAATAAGTTTCTAACAGAATACAAAAACCAAAAAGTTAGGCAAAAGCAAGAACTAGGTTCCAATTGCAAAGCCTGTATAATTAAAACAGGAATGAACTGCGTAACTGTAAGTATCGACTTGCACAAAACATTAAAACATCGCAAACAACAAAAACCCCCAGATGTAAGGTAGAATGTATACTTCCACAATAACACACCAAATCAAGGAAAATTCCATCTCTCACTTAAAAAGATAACTGGTGAAAACGCATCGTTATGAGAAAGCAATTCTTCCTCTTAGAAAAGCTCGCGGTCTCAAGCTATATTCCTCATTTTATTGCGTCCGATGACCATTAGATGCAATTGAGCTGTTCTGCACAATGTGTCTTTCTTGACAGTCCAGCATCATCCCACCCTCTGTAGATAGCTAAGAGATAGGCCCAGCAGGGTTATCTTTCAGTGGCTTCAAAAGTTCGAGGCTCAGGAGATCTTTTTTGTTCTTTTAATGAATAGTAAGTTTGATCTTCAATTCATTTGTTGCTCAAAACTCTATCCATCACCATTCTAATAAAAATCTTATTTATCTTCTTGCTAAAACAATACCACGTCAGCAACGAGCCAAATGTGTCTGCTCACTACGTCAGAGTAACAGAATCATGCTGGAAATGATGGAATGAGCCTTATAGCCATGCAATTTAAGACTATGATTAGATTAGATAAAGTCTCATAAGAAAAAGCGAACGAACAACAAACAGTGATCAATCCGCAAGTCCCAAACACAAAAACAAATCAAGAAGTATTATGGCAATCAGAACCCAGGATACACCCAGACGGTGGATCAGGTGTTTATAAGAGGAATTATAAGCCATCCTCGCTCAACAACCGATCATACCTGCGTGAGCCCATTCGTCTTGATAGGTCCAACGGGTGAATCCGTATACAAAATCACATGAGTGTAAAAGAACCGGACTTTACAATTGCTTACGGGAAACACGTCAGACAGATTCCATCCCAATAAACGAGGCCATATTGGCAAACTTATCGTTTATAGACGATCAAATAGTAATTTCAAAAGTTTCCTTTAAACGTAACATTTTGAAACCCCTGCTACAACAACTTGGTTGTGTTAGAACCTCCTCGATTCGAAAAACTGATTATATGCAGAACAAGCTTTGTGTATCGAATAAGTAATGATCACACCCATCCTATGTGCATGTGCATATGGAAGTTTACTAATAAATATGGGGAAGTTACGATAAAGAAGCTGAAACTGCCTGGTTAGTTTTGTTATTGCCGTTAATTGCCTTTGTTTTATACAATATCCAACGAACGCAAGCGATATGGAAAAACCTGTGGATATCTTTAATTCTAAGTTCGCTGGATATAGTCGAAATAACATATTTGAACAAAATATTTATAAATAAAACGTGTCGATATAATCACAATGTAGAATTAAAGGCCACCGCTAGGACAATTTTTCTCTCACAGAATGATATTTGTCTGAAATATAAACAGGTTCAGCTTATCAAAGGACGCACACTTCGTGCATGGAATCCAACAACTGTTGGAGGCCTGGTACCAAAAACTACAAATATATATTGTCTTCTACATAGTAGAAAAAAGAATTCTAGCGGTGCATTATCGGACATTGATAATATTGGACGTCTTATCTTATCAATCAATAATAGATTTTCATCATATTCGACTTCAATATATCCACAACTAACTAGAAAAAAAGGATAACCACAGAGAGTTTTCCATAGTCTGCATCATAACGTGATAATTTATTGAACATTGACTATACGGCAAAAATACACTACTCACTTTAATGACAAACTGACGATATTTCAGCTTCTCCATCGTCAACACTTCCCGTATAACACAATTCCAATATACTACTTGGTCAAGTTTTCCAATGAGTGTAAATGTAATTCTTTTTATTCTATCCCTACTTTTCCTTACCAAAATTGATTTGTTTTTAAAATTCAGATTTCGGATTAGTCATAAAATAAAGAGAGTCATATCAAACCAGTTTTAGACATCTGTGCCAGTGTTATTACATAATCGCATATTTTCAAAGATAGCTAAGATTCCGTCCTTCTTCCAAACTATATTTTTTATCCATTTATCCAGTTTCTGGTATAGCAATTGTTTTATCATGTCCAAAAATTACACTTACAAGGTGCATTTTTCATATCTTTAGAGGCTATTTACTCCACAAAATGTATATCGATATTCAGAGAAGGTACAAGTCAGAAGCTTACGCTTTACTCTGCAACAGTTAATAACTATACAATATAGATGCATGTTGATGAGTCAATTCAAAGTTTTATAGCTCAACCCTGAATAACAATAATTTACCGAGTCGAATCCACGTCCATACTATTACTAGGTTGGTGCTATAGAACCATGAATTACAGAATTGAACATGCTAAGAATTTTTTAATTTATTTAAACATATTTCTGGCTGAAAATACTACTCATATGTAGTATAATAATGCAACGCTAAATTATATATTTTTGCACTAATATTTATTGATCGTACACAATGGAAAGCTAGAAAAGATTCGCAACTATTAATTGTGACGTCACAATAGAAAGCTGACATAGGATAACGAAAGCAAGCTATTTCAGAAACATCGAGGTCTATAAGTACTTCTATTTTAGGAAACTGATCTATATAACATTATTGTATAATACATGTCTTGGGTGATTTCGACCAATAGAACATTAAGAAATTAACGATGAAAAATATAATACATTTATGGTCTCCATAGCTTTCTTCATGAGAATTTTATTCGCGTATACGAATCTGGTCATTCATCTGCATAAATGTGGCAATTTTTTTTACTCAGATTTTAATCATCACTTTCAATTGATCATCAAGATTATGCCAGCATCAATCATTTCTAATACAATGTAATCTTGATTGCTTGTTGTGAGTTTTTTTTCTAAAAATAAAACAAGAAGAGTTGAACACAAGCACTCTTGTCTCTGATGCCTTCTTATACATTGAGGCATGACTTATGATAATCATCCGTCTGTTTTTTATTGATGAATATAGGGTTTGATTTTAAAGCATTTATTTTTTTCATTCTAATTACATATCGTCTTCCCAATTACTTGCATTGTACTTGAAAATTTATTATCAAACGAATCAAACCACTTTTAATATAGAATATTAGGCACTTTTTCGATCTTATAATCTGTTAGCAACATTTGTAATCGGTGACAAAACAAAAACATATTTATATTTCGAATTAATAAACAATGTAGGTAATTGGAAAGGATTGCATAAAATATGTATAAAATAAATTGCAAGTATTTACGTTTCTTTAGGAGAGTAACATACACACAAATTTTAAAAAACCGACAACCCCTAACCAGCATCTTGCCGGTGGGATGTTTTGCATGTACCAACGCCTACTGGCTGTGACCTCGGTCTTGTCCAATGATTGACGATGGAGTAGTTGCTTCATGTAAGTCTATGGTCTGACACGGTAGGAGTTCGAACATTGGGACAGATGAAAGAGCTACAGATCAACCACTTATGAAAACCTTCGATTTACGGCGCACAAAAATTTCGCGTGATTGAGGTTTTATATCGTTGTATTCCTGCATCGCCGAACTATAGATATAGTATCTAAAAATTCCTTACATGTTTTCCTACCTTGTATGTGTCCAAACATACCTTCAAATATTCATTGCCTCATACAACATAAAAACTCGCAGCTTCACGTGATGTCGTCTGTTGATGTTAGGTACTCGGTCTATTCGAACCCGGTTATTTTCATACTTGTGTAAAACAATAGCTCCACAAATATTGCAGTGAAAAATTATGGATAAAATCATCCAGTTTGATTGAAATAATTATTCTAATATGTTCAATAATTAAACTAAACTCGCAGCATTCATTAGTTTGTTACCCTCCTAGCTTCACCACTTGTTTTTTTAAAAGGGAACCCAGACTAGGGTTTTTGTAGCAATTTCAATATTCAGAGGTTTAATTTACTTGCAGAAAAATTACAAAGTATTTAATTTCCATTCAAAGTTAGTGTTTTATATTAAGTTAAAACTGAATACACAATTTGTATAAAATATTATGAATACAAATAGCAACGGGGTTCGAATTGACCGTGTACCTAACATGGCTACGTCAACAGACGAAATCATTTGAAGATGCGTTAGTTTTCATGTCGTATAGGGCTTTAATGAATTTTTGAAGATATGTTTGGGTACATACCAGGTAGGATAATATGCAAGGAAATTTTAGATATTACATGTATAAGTATGGCTCGGCGATGCAGGAGTACAACGATATAATACCTCAATCATGCGCATTTTTTTTTTTTTTTGCGCCGTAAATCGAAGCTAGGTTTTTATAAGGGGAGGATCTGTAGCTCTTTGATCTGTCCCAATATTTTTTCAGAGAGCTACAGTTCTGCAGCTAGATGAAAGGATAATATTTTATCGAGACGATAAGGTACATTAAAACAAGATATATATAAATGTGTGATGATTTCTCAAAAGAGAAGAGATCAGTGATCAATCTCGTAAGTCCTGAAATGTAGGCAAAAGTAACGTAACAGTGATCAGTCTCGTAAGTCCTAAAATGAGAATGACAAAAAAGCAAGAGTTGGGCAAACACGGACCCTTGGACACGTGACGCAGGGTGGGATGCAGGTGCCTAGGAGGGAGTAAGCATCCACCTGTTGAACCGGGTCCAACCCGCCGTCGGCCATAAAGTTCTGATCAGGTAAACGGAAACAAAATCCGTGTCAAATAGTGGTGTGAAAAAACGGCTTAACAATGAACAATGAACACATCAGCCAGCATTGGATCAATGGTAGGTCATGTTGGAAATAAATGTTATAACTAGACGACACTAAACTTTTACGAAATGCCTGGCTTTAAACGTGACTGTTGAAACCCTCGTGCAACAACAATTTGGTTCTGTAAGTAGCGCTGTCCTCGATTCAAACTGATCATACGCAGAACAAGCTTTTGCGTATCGAAATAGCTGAGAGATATACACACCATATGGCAGGTGATTGAATGGAATATTAGCGTATTATAAAATATGGGAAGGATGATTTATTTTCTCCATCGTCACTTTCCCATATTTTATAAGATGTAGCGTAACGAATATCCAGTACGGATAATGCATGAGAAGACAGAAAAGATAACGAAGACGCTAAAAGATTCCACATACATGCGAGTATGAGTATTCTAATCACAGAATAACAAAACAAAGTAATCGGTATAGCAAGAGAAGACACGAAAGACTGAGATCTTTCCATTGCCAGAGAGGATGTATTAAATTAAAACAGGAAATGGAATGCGTTTATCTGTATGATCTACTGTGCACACAAACATTAAACTCGCAACAACCAAAACCCCAGGTGCTAGTAGAATGTTCTTTCAAACACAGCCAATCAGGGAAAATTCTCTCTCCTACTTAAAAAATCAACTGGTGGAAAGAACGCATCGTTATGAAAAGAACAATTTCCTTCCTCTGAAAGCTCGCGGTTCAAAGCTGATATTCCTCAATTTAATTTGTACGGTTTCCGATGACCATTGGAGCAATTGGATGCTTGTTCTTACAATGTGTCTTTCTTGACGTTCAGCATCAGTGGCCGCCCTCTGGTAACATGCTAAGAGATAAGCCAGCAGGGTTATCTTTTCAGTGCTGCTCAAAAGTTGGAGGCTCAGCGAGATCTTTTTTGTTCTTGTTAATGATATAAAGTAAAGTGTTGATCTTCAATTTCTTTGCATTGACTCAAAACTCTATCCATCCAATTCTACAAATAATCTTATTTATCTTCTGCTAAAACAGTGGACCCAACGTCAGCAACAGCAATTGTTGGTCTGCTCTACGTCAGAGTACAGGAAATCCATGCTGGGAAAATAATGATGAGCCTTCATCAGCCATCATTTAGACTAGTGTAGTTGATAAAGTCTCATAAGAAAAGCGAGACAGACAAACAGTGATCAATCTCGCAAGTCCAAACAAAAAATCAAAGCAGAGAAGTTTGGGGCAATCATACGAACCCCTGGGATACACCCAGAGGTGGGATAGGTGTTTATAATGAGGAATATATAGCATCCCCTGCTCACACAACCGATCACCTGCCGGGAGCCCATTGTCTTGAATCAGGTCAACGGGTAAATCCAGTAGTCAAAATCAATGGTGGTAAAGAACCGGCAAGAGGTTACAATGCTAGGGCAGAAACAGTCAGACAGCATCACTGGCCCAATGACAAGGCCATTATTGGCAAATTGATCGTTATAAAACGACATGATAAATTTAGCAAACTTCTTGTAAAACGTAATCTTTGAAACCCTGCTACAACAACTTGGTTTGTTAGTAGCCTACCGTGATTCGAAACTGAATTAATATGCAGAACAAGCTTTGTGTATATCACGATAAGTTAGATACACATCCACTATGTTGCCAGGTGATGATGGAATGTTACTTCACATAAATATGGGAAAGTGTTGGACACGATAAAGAGCTGAAACGTGCCGGTTAGTTTGTTAGTTGCCGTCTAATGGACCTTTAAGTGCTTGATACAATATCAACGAACGCAAGCGGATATGGAATGAACCAATCGTAGGTATCTTTAATTTCCTAGTTCGCGTTGGATATATCGAATAACATATGAACGAAATATTTAAAATAAAACGTGTCGATATATCTGAATGTAGAATTTAAAGGCCACGCAGAACCATTTCTCTCAGTAGAGACTTGAATTTCTGCTCTCAGATATAAATAATAAACGGTCAGGCTTATCAAAGGAGCGCACATTCGTGGTCCGATGGGAATCCAAAAGACTTGTTGGAGGCCTGGTCCAAAAACTACAAATGAATATTTGTCTTCTAAGTGAAAGAAGAATCTACGGTGGATTATCGACATTTGACTATATCTGAGACGTTTTATCTTTCAATAATAATGTTTTCATTCATATGTCGATTCAATATATCCCAACGAACTAGAAAATAAAGGATACACAGAGTTCTTCCATGTCCTGCACAAACTAGGTGGATTATTTATTGAACATTGACTATAGGGCAAAATACTACTCACTTTATGAACAAACTTGGACGAATTTCAGCTTCTCCATCGTCACCTTCCCGTATACACAATTCCTATACTGACTTGTTAAGCTCAAGTTTTTCCAATGAGGGTACATGTAATTCTTTTTATTCTAATCCCTCTTTTCGTTCCTAAAACTTTTTGTTTTTGAAAAATTCAGATTCGGATTAGTCTAAGAAATAAAGGCAGTCTTATAGAACCAGTTTTTAGACATTGTGCAGTGTTATTCATAAATCGTCATTTTCCAGAGATAGTTTAAGATTCGTGCCTTTTCCAAACATATTTTTTCCATTTATCCAGTTTCTTGTATAGCATTGTTTCATTTTTATCTGTTTCAAACTAGCACTCAGGTGATTTTTTCTATCTTTTAGGGCTAATTTACTCCACAAAATGTATGATATTCAGCAGAAGGGTAGCCAATACATGAAGCTTACTGTTTTACTTGCAACGTTACGTTATACTATACATTTAGTGCATCATGTTGAATGAGGTCAATTCATGTTTTATAGCCCAACACCTGAAGTCAATATGGACCGAGGTCGAAATCCGAGTGTCATACTTGTAACTCAGGGTTGGTGCTAATAAACCATGAATTGGACAGAATTAAACATGCTTAATAATGTTTTAAATTTATTTTTTAAATATTTTGGGCTGAATAGACTATCTCAATATTTTAGTATAATAAATGCAACGCTAAAATTAATGATTTGCACTATATTTTTGACGTCGCAAATGGAAAGCTGAAAAGATGCCCACTAATAATTGTGACGTCCAATAGAGAAGCTGAAATGGATACGAAAGGCGGTACTTAATTTCTAGGAAAACATAGGTCTATATACTTTCTATTTTAGGAAACTATCGAAGGTCTATAAACATATTGTATAATCCATCGTAGCTTGGGGGTGTTGGTCGACCAATAGAATTAGAAATTTACATGAAAAATAATAATTAACATTTATGGTCTCATAGTTTCTTCATGATGAATTTATTCGCCGTAGACGAATCTGTGAATTCATCTGCATAATGTGGCATTTTTTTTTAGATTTTATCATCACTTTTTTCAATATCAGATGATGCAAGCATCATCATTTCTAATACAATTATTTGAATTGCTTGGTTGTGGGTTTTTTTCCTTAAAATAAACAAGAAGAGTTGATACAAGCGACATCTTGTCTTGATGCCTTCTTTACATTGAGAGCATGAACTTTGATAATCTCCGTTGGTTTTTTAATTTTGAATATGGGTTTATTTAGTAAAAGCTTTATTTTTTTTCATTCTAATTAACATATCGTCCTTCCCAATTACTTTGTACTTGAAAATTCATATTTTCAAACGATCAAACACTTTAATTCCCTCTTATCCAAATCTGTAGAACAGTGAACGGCTTGAAATACATATTTATTCGATTTAATAAACATGTAGGTTCATGATATAGTGTATGCTTTTACTATAATATGACCTTTTTTGACCTTATGTTCAATCTTGACGCTTGACAACAATTATATCGATTAATAGTGATGAAGGTCATTTACATAGCTGTTTTACGTTTAGAACATTCTTAAGACGTACCCGTTAACAGCTCTTGGGTGAGTGTTTTTTGTCATGACCACGCCTATTGGCTGTGACCTCGGTCTTGTCCAATGACTTGACGAGTGGAGTAGTTGCTTCATGTACAGTCTATGGTCCTGACACGGTAGGAGTTGACATTTGGGAGCAGATCCATCCGTCCCGCCGCCTAAGACGCTACAGATCAAACACCTTATGAAAACTTCCGGATTTACGGCGTCACAAAAATTTTCGACGTGTGTGAGGTTTTTATATCGTTTGTATTCCTGTGCATTCGCCGAACTATAAATATAGTATCTAAATCTTACATAGTTTCCTCCTTGTATGTTCGCCCCAACATACCTTCATATATGCCCTACACATAGAAATGCGCAGCTTGCAGTGATTGTCGTCTGTTGATGTTCTAGGGTACTCGGGTCTATTCGAAACCGGTTCATTTTCCATACTTGTGTAAACCAATAGCTCCCAAATATTGCAGTGTGAGAAATTATAGGATAAAGATCACCCGTTTGATTGAATAATTATTCGTAATATGTTCAATAATTAACTTAAACCTCGCAGGCATTCTTAGTTGTTACGCTCACTAGCTTCCCACTCTTGTTTTTTTTAAAGGGGAACCAGAACTAGGGGTTGTTTGGTAGCATTTTCAATATTCAGAGTTTAATTACTTGGCAGAAAAATTACGAAGTATTTTAATTTCCCATTCAAAGTTTAAGTGGTTTTATATGTAGAATGTTAAACTAATACAGCACATTGCTTGGTATAAATTAATGAAAATCAAATAGCAACGGGGATGTCGAGATTGAGCCGAGTAACCTAACGGTGTGCTACGTCAACAGACGAAATCATTTGAAGAGCGCGTAGTTTCATGTGCGCTGATCAGGGCTTTAATGAATTTTTTGAGAATGTTGTGGGGTACATTAACCGAGGTAGGATATTGCAGGTTAATTACATGTATAAGTATGGCCTCGAGCAGATGCGGAGTACATACGATTAAATACCGTCAATCATGCGCATTTTTTTTGTTGGGCCGTAATGAAGGTTTTTATAAGGGGAGGATCCTGTAGCCTCTTTGATCTGTCGCCATATTTTTTCAGAGAGCTACAGTTCTGCAAGCTAGATGAAAGGATATATTTTATCGAGACGGATAAGGTACAATTAAACCATTAATATGATATGTGTGAATGATTTCGCTCGGAAACGGTATGCTGAAGTAACTTTCTTTCCTTTGTTAAAAGAATTGAAAATCGACCTGTGTTTGAAATTTTTTCCCGTATTCAATTTAGAGTATAATGTTT
>CAJDSM010027402.1:0-17987 GCA_903981925.1 Ostrea lurida | reverse complement strand
AACTTTGCCTCAGATCCATTAACAAGTCAATTATTTTCCATTCCTTGTACTGTTATGCACGCGTTTTATGCCGCGAACTGCCACCTGCTGATTGTATTCTTGCGCGACCGGGTTACATATATGTAACTGGGGTCAAGTGTCAACAAATAATCCAACAATTATAGTCTAATGACCATTAGTTTGTCGTTGTAATATGAAATTAAATGATAAGAAATTACTCTTACATGTTTTTCGGCTGATGCAGGTTACTTTTGGACGGTAAATGTTTAGCATCAATGCGCTTCGCGCACATTGATGCAGTATTTCGGTGATACCTGTACCTACATCAGCCGAAAAAATATGAGTCATTTCTTAAGGAAATGGCGATCATAACAATCTGTAGATAATACTAGATATACATGAAAACAAAAACGTCGGAAAGGGGCTTATCGGAATTTTGATAGATGAAGTACGTTTATTTCAACGACTTCGAATCCCAAAAGGTAAAGCAGGTATTGGGGAATCGCCATTATTCAGTTCACCTCTCATGTTTTCATTTTCAGTCTCGATTCACGAACGTGAGTTTTCACAAACCATTCCCAGGGTTTTATAACTGACCACTATAGATACTGACCGCTGGTTATCAGCCACAATACTTTATGAGCATTGTTACCAAAAGCAACAAGCCATTGTCATTATCATCGAGTACCACTCAAAATTTTAAACACAATGTTTCGTGAACCTCCGCAGCATTCTTAACGTTGTAAATGTATGATAGCCAACATAAAACTTAATTAGGCTGTTTACATTAGATACAACCTCCAAGCGAGTCCTTTGGCATTTATTCGCGACATAGATGTCCTCAATTGACATCATTTGCGCAGTAACAATTCCCAAACTTCTTATTTCTTGCATTGATAAATTCTAATATTAAATTCTGTTTCCATAGAAGAATTTTACATTGTCATGAATATTAAGCACAATATTACCTCGTTTTTCCTTTTAGAAAGTGTGAATGCCTACAAAGGACAAAGAATCAATGCACATTCAATGATTTGAAACGGGCAGATATTATAAGTCAGTATATTCTCAATCTAAATTTGAATTTGTCAGTGTTTTTGCTATCAAGAAAGATGACCTAAAATGATATATAGCATACATAATTTACGTTTACTTGAAGATGACATAAAAAAGTCAATGGGAAATTAAAGTTTTCTTGCCCTAGTGTACCTATAGTTCAATTTAATGAATTCAACTTACTTTGTAATATCGTCAGATGAATGGAACATTTCAATGAGTTAAATTTTTATATATGTGCGTTGTTCGTGTGAGTGACATATAACCGGATACAGGGATCAGCAGGCCTCATTACTTTACTTATACGACGAACATAAAATGTGCATAGGGTTCTGCTATGTATAAATAAATTGTTTGCTCTGATGAACAACACTTATATGAATTCAAACAATTTCTAAACCTCTGTAAACCTTCTTTTGATTTTTGCTCAATGAATTATCAAGCACGAGATATTTGTGTCTCCATTAGTTCAAATAGGATTTGTACGAACCTCTCTAAACGAAGGGTCGTTAATATCGCAAATATATCATCCACGCTTAATCTTTGAGAATGTTAGCAATATTGTGTCAACAAAACGAGTCATTTTCCTCAAGCACTCATTGCTAATATCAGGTGTTTTACTTTTAAAGATAAAAGTGGGAGCATTCGGTGACTCGCTCAGAAACTTGATGTATACTGTTGTGTGGTCTGCTAGTAACTAGGGTGCAGACTGATCACCTCGGGATGAAACCTCGGACAATATTTAGGAATCTGTCAAAATACTGAACCTTGTCGCTACAGCAGCACACCTCTCAAGGTAAAATTTATGTTTGTGGAATTATTGAATTTTTGATTTACTTGGCAGAAGTTCGCTGGACTTTGAACAGTTTGTCAAAAATCTTTGAATTAATGGTAAACAGGTAAAAAGGATATCTTACGACATGTCGATTTTAGGGATTTCAATTCTTATAGCCCAGAGCACTGTCTAGAAACAGTGTGCACTGTTAGAATCTTTTCCTTGTGTGTACTGAGATAAATTGTACTAGAATTAGCATATTTACTTAAATTGCACAAGTTTGCTCGAGTGCACATGGTGAATGTTCATAAACACGTAAAATTTTTTTTTATTATCCCTTGAATACTATCTATGCTGTGTATTATTAATATGTATACTATGTGTCTTGAAATACAATATTTAGTCTGTGGTAATAAATCTGTTGGCATTAATTTTGATGTGAGGGATGTAACCAACTGTACGTCGCATTTAGAGCAGTATTACATGCAGTGCGGTATGTTCACTGATCAGTATATATATATATACATGTATATGGAAATTGTCTTTCGATAACGGTGTACATCAATGTTGATTTATGATGCCCCCGATATGTGTATTGTTGACTTTATAAGAATCTGACACACGCAGATCAATCACTTATCGCTCACCTTTTCATCATACTCCAAATTATTACAATACCTGTCGCGCAGGGCGGGCAACCATGTTCAGGCTTTGTCTGTGTAGATACCTAGGTTCAAATCATTTTTGTAGCATTTTCAATTCATATTTGTGTTTCATAAAGATCGATGAATTATATAATAAATTTTGACGGATTTAAGAATATTGTGAATCGATTGCTATGAGTCGTAAACCAAATTATGAAGTTTGATGCATTGTGACTTTTTGGACCGTGTCTCCTTTTTGGATTATTATAAGGTGAGTGCTCCATGTGAAGCGAATTAAGGTGATAGACTGGTATTTACAAACATTTCATCTGAACATAGGAATGATAATTTGAGTGACTTTCTACCTTTATATATTCTTGCCATTCATCTCAGTAAACAGGTAAAAAAAAAAAGAGACGAGACTACCGTTGGTACTTTCTACTCACAGTTTAGATTCGCAATTTTGAGGGTGTAGCTGAGCTGCTTAAAAAGAGACGAATTGTTGTCAACGAACATTGACATTACGTATCATAGCAATTGGTCTACATAAACTTTTTCGTTTTAAATTACCAATTTAAAATTACTTGAATATATATTAGGGCACATGTCTTGCAAGCGCAATGATAGATGTTGTTCGGAATTATATACATATTGGGGGACAATTTGAGGATAGCCCAACTTATAGACCGAAACAGAGGGAAATTAAACACTACACATAGCCTCACCTATATATTCATCAATGAAAAGGCACATTTTTCATTTGAGACTACACCAATGAACCATGCAATGTTTTAATATACAAAATCAAAATGCGAGAAAAATTTAATGTTCTTGCTTTAAAGTAAAACAGTGGTGTTCAACGCATAAATCATAATTATGTTTGTAGATGTAGAGATTTAAACAGAATTGATATATAAAATGATCCGGCAGAATGCATCGGGTCCAAGCAACTTTTCAGTCACGAAAATCTCAATGTTCTAAATATCCATCTAGATTCAAAGAGAAACGAACAGTTTTCCTACGTGTTTCTACTTTAAGACGCCGTTCATCAATTTCTTTATTATGTGGAAAGTCATAAATTACTTTACTCTGAGTCATGATAGATTTTGTATTTAATGTGACTTTATTTTATTTAGAAGAAGCTTATGTGGAATATCCACCTCTTCATATTGTAATAAGATAAAAATCATAACAGCATTGATTATTTTGCACCTACCCCCCCCCCCCCACCCCCGTGAAAATAATAGGGCGTATTATTTATATAGCTCTAACTATTTTCAAGCCAATAAATATTCATCTTGCATGTGTGCGCATACGGACATTAGAAATATTTTTTTTCTGAGATAATTTTTACGTAAATTTGCTGTTAAAACTTGTAAATTTCATTTTATTTAAAGTTCTATCTCAGCTGGAGGGATCTTGCTTATCATTTTGGTGCACTGAGTGTGTTGATTTAACAGTTTTTTTGTTTTTTTTTTATATATATATTTCTGTCAGTACAATTTAAAGAAAATTAATCGTTTGAAAATGGTATGAGTTGTATCGTGCGCCAGCAGATGCTTAACAACTCATAGCACCGATGTTTAAAATTTAAAAAAAAAAACAACAAAAAACAAAAAAACCAAAAAAAAAAAACCAAAAAAAAAACAAAGCGATAAATACTTAATAGTCTACTAGACCACAAAAAATTTCTTCAAATCTAACTTTACATGGACACATTCAAACAATCTTTAAAATATACGCAGAATGTATCGATACTTTTTTCTAAAATGTTGTAAATGAAGTTTAGATGGAGAGCAAATATAAGCTCCGTCCACCACGCGGTGTAGTTCAAGCCAATGCGATATGGCTACCTAGGGCATCATGAGTGTCGCACAGATAAATGTTAATTAGAAAATAGATAGTGTTTCTTATACTTTTTCATCCTACTGACATCGAAAATCTATACTACATGGAATTATGTATACACATGTCCTGTTTGCTGTGCGACCGGAGAAGAGTTAGCCGCCTGTTATACATGTAGAAATCATAATAAAGTAAATTCTCCGATATCATCAGGAGTTTGTAGATCGAACATCTTTATGTCTAAAGGAGGCGTACATGAAAATCTTCAAAAAATCCAACATGACGACCAGATATGACCGATGTGTTTGTCTTCACAATCAAATTCTATTACGTAGGATCCCAATGTCAAAGCAAATATGAATCTAGTGTGCACCTCCTTTACGCCTCTGCTCAAAAGAATGTTTAAAAAACGGGATTCCGAATATGGACACCTACAGAATTAGATATTTCACGAGTTCAACAAAATCCTTAAACATTATGAATTTAAATAATTTATCAGATTTAGTAAAGTACACTTGAACAAAGCTTTATTCTAATCTGGTCGACACTGACAAATCAGGGGTTATTTCCACCATACAAACGACTTGCAGTGGGTGGTACATGCATTTGAGCCCTAATGCATTATTTCGCCAGTGTGTACCATTCTTTCCATATTTGAAGCGAAGACGTTATTGAATTTTTAAAAAAAAGTGTATAATTTTCTTGATACAGCCGGCGATTCCTCTGTTGCTTGGCACAACAGGATTTTTTTTCCCATTTCGATAGATACCAGCAAACAGTTAAAATCAGCGATTGTAAATAATGATAAGTTTATTTAACAAAACAAAACCCTGTAGACAAAGGCAATTATGATGTGGGGAAGATAGCATTCAAAGAATTTGACCCGTTTTGAAAAACAGTGCCAAAAACAGATAAACCCGCATTATATACTGAAGAAATCTTTTAATGTGGTCTAGCTGAAACTAACACAAACAACGAAGTTCTAATAAAGCACTTAGAAACGAATTTCAAGTGTAAATTAAAAAATAACACAGCATATACACGTACGAAATGCTCTATAGTGTGATGGATCATTCGAGACACAGATTTGGGTAATGGCAGTGATTGATAAACTGCGGAGAAAGGTATTATCAGGTTTAATGAAAGTTTACAGTGCATTATCACTCCATGCAAATAGATAATGCTCAGCCGAATGAAATGGTTCTCTCCCGTGTAAATGACATAATATTTCTACCCTTACTTGTTGTATACCGTGTTTAAATAGGGATAATTTAATACCCTGTCATTGATTTTTATTTTGCAGATCGGGACGAATCTTTGACAAGATGTTTGTGATCCCACCTGAAACACTCTAGGGTATGCGCGCAGCGAAATCTCACAATCGTGCTTTACAATACTTGGGTAAGAGTGCTTTCAAATTCTTTTACATCAAAGTTGTGTAATATAATATTCACGAATATTTATATTTGTTGAATTCTAGTCCATTCGTAAACTTTTTTTGTTCCTGATTGGACTCGGTTAGAATGCAATATTTATCAGAGAAACGTGTTTGTCCAAAACTAAACTTAATGCTCAAAATCCTGATTAGAATTGTTTTGGTAAATCTGTGCAATATTATAGCATCATATTGCTGCTTCTTTCATGTTTTGTTGCGATGCAGCCAGCGTGTAAAAGAATGTACCTATGCTTTTTTATGTTTCTTGCGGAATTTGCCCGACCATAGAAATGCTAATTAATAGAATGATAAGTCAGTTTGTGTAGACAGACTGTATATCAAAGAATTTCAGATTTCATGCAAACTACTAGTATATCCCATAATTGGAGAATATGGATTATTAGTAAGAAATGCTGCATAAAATAGACTTTTACAACAACTTTTGATTTGCTAATTTTATAATTCGTACACAGTAACTATGACTTTTAAACACCTTGAGTGCAATTGATACACAGTAATTAAGGGGCTATTTACTTTTCAAACACCTTGAGTGTTTTTGAAATTTTTATAATTCATACACAGTAACTTACGTTTTAAACATTTTAATATTTTTCCCACTGTGTAATTATCAGAATTGTGAGGGTTTAGTTAAAATAAATTTTGTTATGATTTTCAGAAAATCATGAGAGGAATCAGCGTGGTGTGCATGTTGTTGGTAATACCAAGAATGAGCCATGCGCTGGAGACAAACGAAGTGAACGAACGCGTACAACGACAGTCTGCAGAGGAGTGCGTCATCAGTTTACAAGACGAAGCATTTGCAAAGTTTCTAGACGACCCAAAGATTGTTCTTACCGAGTTTAACTTCCAGCTTTTCAATTATTCTGCCAATCCCTTGAAGACCGACATGACCTCGAACTACAAACCATGGCGATGGCATCGAACGCGTACCCAGCATGGACGCACATTGCTGATGTTGTCCTTTCACTACGATGTCTTGTCCATGTCCATTTTGACCATTGGTGTAGAACAACATAATGTTGTATTGATGGACCAGCCATACGGTTGTTTTGGAAATCGATCAGCCTACGAAAGAGTGACTATGATAGGCGATCTAATACTGGATAACTTTCGACTCGACGAAAAGTCTAGTTCGCAAATCCAATTTGAAACACATACAGAGAGAACAGTGTACGTGTGTAACGAGGTTGTGGTGGATAGAAATGGTTATGCGGACTTTATCAATCGCTGTTGTAATCAGAACCCAGACAGCAGTTCCACGTGTAGCCGCCAGGTACAGCAGGGGTGGATTCTGCTGCTGTACATGTGTATCACGTTTGTAAAATTGATGGTGTTCTTCTTTGCCCCGTTGATTATGCCTACTCAGATGTATAATGCCTCTTATGTGGCCTCCGAATACGCGGTGAAACTTTCAAAAGAGCTCAAACTTAAACTGTTTGTAACAGAGAGTACCCAGACCTCAGTGAGGTACAAAAAGCGACTGACTCTGGAAGACATCGCAGATTGGAGGCGATTTCGCGAGAATCTAGAAACCTGTCCGATGGATGAAGTTGTTCCCATTACTGTTCCAGAGCTTAGAGTCAAAGTGAAGGGAAAACGTATCATTCCCGACAACGACCCACCAACAGGGGTGTTTAGAACACTGTACGACAATCTTATCCGATGTAAAATCAAAAGGTTGGACNGTATCATTCCCGACAACGACCCACCAACAGGAGTGTTTAGAACACTATACGACAATCTCATCCGATGCAAAATCAAAAGGTTGGATCCCTTCACCGAATGTTGCGACATGAGCGTGTACGCGTCGCTGGAACCGAAGATCAAGAACAAGTGCACCTGGCACATGTGTGTGCAGTCTTTAGTCAAAGTGTTGCTTTTGTTACTAATTCCTCTTCCGTTTTATGTGCGTGTCTTGATTTATTACTATTTTGAAGAGGACGAAGTAATGCTAAGAAAAACTGTAATAAAGCACCTGGGTCTGGAGGAAGAGTTTGATTTCTACAGAGGAAATATCATCCAGTATTTTTCTCCGACCCATGGGGTTTTCATTGCCACTTATGTGTTCTATTTTCTCTCTGGAGCCATTCTGGGCTTTTCCGACGAATCTGTCCGGGAGAAACTGAAATCCATAGCAAGAGACTCGTTGCAAGATATGGCGAACGTATCAAGAACAAGTGTTCTGCAAGTTCTGTTGCGTATTGGTCTATGGCCTTTCAAGAGATGCGGACTCGTAGCTATTATCATTGCACCATTGTATTCGTTTGTTGCCGCACCTGTTTGTGGAGTTATTTTTGCTCTTNTTCTGTTGCGTATTGGTCTATGGCCTTTCAAAAGATGCGGACTCGTAGCTATCATCATTGCACCATTGTATTCTTTTGTTGCCGCACCAGTTTGTGGAGTTATTTTTGCTCTGTATTGCATTCCCACTATATATTTATCATACAGGCTTTTATTTCATGCCAGGAAAAAGTTCAGTGATGATGATGACGAATCTGATTCAGACAAACCTATGAGCAAGAAGAAAGAGAAACTTATGAAGGTCCGAAAAAAATTATCCAAAATGGATAAAAGTGTTCATAGCCGCCAAATAAAGTTGGAGGACACGAACAATTATGTGATGACGTGGGGCCAAGGGAAATTAAATGCTGTCCGGCGTTTTCTCATACAGTGTGTCGTAGGGCTGTTCTGCCTATCGGTTCTGTACGCCATTATCCTGATTATTGTGGAGGCTGTGGGTTTGATTGTAGAAGTTCTGGCTTTCACAATGATGGGGATCATCATCAATGCCGGAAGCACTCTTCGTTATGTTTCCATGGCGCTCCTTGTGATAGTATACATGCACGATTGTTACAGCAATGTGTACGAGAGCTATCTAACATTTGACAAAAGTGTGGTGGAAGACATTATGGACAGGGTAGAAGATCTAAAGACAGTTGCTAGCCTGCCATCCAACATGCAAGAAAATGTTGCGTTTCAGGTGAAGCCTGTGGAAGCAGTGGATGAAATCCCAACTACTTTGACATTCGAAAAGAAGGAACCTTCATGGAAGATTGGTCATCTGTTGTTGTTTTTGGATTCATTTGATACCCCTAGAATTCCTTTACGATTATTCCAGAAAGTCTGTGAAGTTCGAGTGCATGGCGCTCCCGGTCCGGTGTATGTTAATCTTCTGCGCGCCACTGGAAAATTCCTCATCATTGTCATATTTTTGTTCTTTGTAATGATCGTTGTGATGGCGTTTGGAAATGTCCACCAAGTGTCATCTACTAATCAGACATTAGCAACTCTCGCGGGAGGATTTGTGCCAATGCTTTTGAAAAACGTTCTCCCCAGGAAATCGGTGAAATTAAATTTAAAGACTTTGAGTTTTAAAGGACAAATTGATGAAATAATATGCGATTTTAAACAAAATTGGCCAATATACGACTTCATTTTCAACAGAGATAATGAGGTTGAACCAGAAACACCACCAGATGATGTAGTTGAAGCAAACAAGGAAAGAAAACAGAGTTTAGGCAACATTCTTGACGAAACTGATGGAGATAAGCAAACTCTTGCAGAAGACAAGGTCAAGACAGTCAATGACAAATTAGAAAAGTATATGAAAGAGGGCCTGGAGAAAAAGCTGTACACGGAAAAACGCCAAAAAGAACAAAACGGCCTTGTTAAAGACGAAATCAACGGAGGGAAAACCGTTCTCGCTGTAGATGATTTCTCGCGTCGGTTGTCTGTCGTGGATGACAATTTAGTGGACATTTTTATAGATTTGAGTGTAGCTGATACATCCATACCTTGGCAGATCTACGGCTCAGTGGAAAGTCTGCAGTCTGCCTCCATGCTACCACCGTCCGATTTTGAGATGGAGGTGAAGTCTCCCAAAGCTATTCCCGAAATTAAAGTGGAGGCGTACTCGTAATATCGTTAATCATTTTTATTCAAGTATGCAGTCATTAAATTATTTTCATTTTTTACATGACTAAAATGCTTGTGGCTTATTTTATATATGCATCACGTGTTTTAGTACCCCCACTCTTAAACACTGCTTAATCATGCAAATAAAACAGATTTTAAAAACATTACAATTCTAATTATAGACAAATCTTTACTTGGAATGTAAAATGCATACTTTTATCATTCGTAAATGCAAGAACTGCAGAGGTAAAGCCACATTTCATCAATCTTGTAAGAGTGATGCTTCAAATTAAAGGTGAATGATCAAAAGACGAGATATTCCTGTAGGTTCAAGCAACATTTTTCATAGAAATCTTCACCGACTTGCGTAATGACATTGGTTTTCAAAGATTGCTGATGAAATGTCAAGGTCACTACATAAATTTGTAAATGATTTTGGCTCATTTTGGTTTTCCGAGTCCGATAGTCATGCAAGTTTTCAAGGTCAATTTTTTGGCTGAGCTACCGTTGGAGCTTGCGGATCCGAAATTTTCCCCTTGCGAAGCCTGTTCCACCCTACACATTTTAAAGGGGTCCATTAAAACAATGGACTATGATTTAGTATTTTACAACTTGGGAAAGCTGCCATACAAACTCAGTTTGTGTAATAAGTTATCAATTTTATAATTCTGTATACCAAACAATACATTTTTAATTGTTCAAAAACAAACTCCTAATATTACTGGATTACTACATATCTTTCTTTTCAAATACAAGGTTGAGAAGTTTGTGGGCAATTAAATCTTGTGAAATTTTCAAATTTGACAAACTTTGGGCAAATTGGAAAAATATTTTTGACTGACCATCATTTAGAATAATTGAAATACATGTACTATGTATGTATTACAACTACATTGTATAATTATGCAGGATGAAAGAGTGTGAATACTGTGTGAATGTGGAAAATAGAAACAAATATTAATATGTATGTTTGCTATATTTATTGATGAATATGAGAAATAAGAATAAATAATAATAAAAAAAACAACCCAAAAACTGGAAGTGCATACAAATGGACAAATACATGTTCTACCTAGTCCTGGGGTGGTGGCTTATTAGCAAGGTGGCGAGTATAAGAAAATTTATCTACTATTATCTCCATGTATTTAAGACGTACATGTATTGCAGTTTAATATGATTTTCGCATCACAATGTTTTGGGGGTGGGCGGCCTTCTCCCTTGTTCTCTCCGCTGTTGTACATCGTCGTCTTTCGATTTATTCAGTTTTTCTGCCCTTTACACTTTATTCGTATTGAATGTTGTGTAACAAAAAACCGTCCTGACGTTAGTTGTGGTAATCAAATGTTTTCATAGGTCTACAAATGTACAATAATAAATTTTTCTGTCAGAGTAAGCAGAAAGGTTGATATTCACCCTTCCATTTAGATCCGCCATCCCTTCGTCAAAACGGAGACCGTCACACGTACACTGAAGACGTATCTGCGGTCCACTGTATTGAGCATGGAACCACGTGATTAGGATGAAACTTTATATAGTCTAAGCAAGTTCATAATCTGAGATCAAGGAGATCCAACTTTGTGAAATCTCTGCCAATTTTGATGAGGGATAATGACTTCTTGAACTGTAGCAAACTTTTTTTCTACACAAATATGCAGCTTCAGCTTTGCGCTGGCTTGCTATCATTATCAAGGACACCAAAAAATGACATTTTAAAATTCCATAACATTCTTATGCATACATGTGATAATTTTTCAACCCCAAAGCTGTACAATGCCTTTGAAAAAGCGTGATTTTGAGTGAAAAAGCTGTACACAAGTTTGTAAAATGTGGTACTATAATCTATGCAGACGAATATCAATTATAAAATGTTTCATATGTCTATAAAAGTATTAAGCTGAAAAATGTTTGTACAATTTCCATAATTTGACTGTATATGTGGCATTTAAATACTTATCATTCCTAATTTTCTTTGCATACATACAGACTGTACCTTGCATTTTCGATTAGAAAGATTAGAGGAAATTCGGATGATCACATTTGGTGACACACTGAACTTAAAATTAAAGTTATCATAGCTTTTTTAAATTAATTATTCTTACAAAGCGTTTAATAATTAAGGTTTTAAAAATGTTTTCAAAGTCATAAAAGATGCTTTCTAGGAAATTGGTCTGGTTTTTTATTTGACCTCATGACTATGATGTCGACATACAGCCTAGTGAATTAATTTTTTGTATCCCTTTAATTTTTAAACAACATCTATTGCCAAAGGTGTCGGGTAGCATTGGTAATTATCAATGGAATGGGTTCAAACCACTTAATTGACTGTTGTGGACACACCTTTTGTCCGTGATCTATCAAGCATATCGAATAGTCCCACAGTATGGAAATGGATTGCGTAATCAAAAACACTGAATTTAAAGGATTTGCACAATTTATCATTTAGCATGAATTTGGTGTACAGTCTGTACATCGTGAATTCAATTGAAAAAGTGTACATTTTTTTGTACAGTCTGTACATATCACATGTATGCTTATGGGTTTTGTTTAATAAAAATTCTAGATTCAAAACCTTGCATAAATATACTGCCAAGAATGAATCCAGTACTAGTAAGCCAGCAAGGTCACTGGGACAGCAATATTCTTGACATGTAAACATCCTTGCCCAATAGTCACCAGTCAACCAGACAAGCAGCTCAGAGCTGTCCATCAGAAGTTGAAATACAGGTGATATTGAAATAAAAAATATCAGAAGGCTTCTTTTCCACATATTTACATACATGTACCTTTAATGGAAACAAATCAACCATCAAATGCCATTGATGAGTATAAAAACTGTCGACATAAACAATTCCCATAAACAAAAATGTAAATGTATTTTAAAAGGAGTCAATACAATTTGGGTGCACCTCCATCATGATATTAAAATATGGATATATACACTATCTACCGTGCATTTTATTAAAAACACTTCAAGAACTTCAAAGATTGTTTTTCCAGTATTTAAAACAAAATTGGTTCAAAGATTACATGGATTTTTAAATTTGTTATGAGAATTTTACATATTCACAAACAAATTAACCAATTTCTACTTTATGGCATATGATATATTAGTCATATAGTCATATCTACATGATGATATTGGAGAAAAAGGCTTAAATTTTTGTTAAGCATCATTACATTCAACGAAAACAGATTACCTGGTTACATCACAATGCTGCACACACATCACAATCAGGAATGAAGAGTGCAGAACAAAACGGACTTTGATCTGCTGTGTATAACAAGTATGATTATGCACAATTCTATTTAACTATGTAGTCCAAAGTTTATATTCATACACCTTTCAGAAAACCTCAGCATTGTTCGTATCTTTTACATCTGAAACAGAGAAATAGAAGTTTTACTACATCATAAAACTTAAAATGCATCTTACAGATTTTTAAAATGTTGGAATTCTTCAATGAAGCATTACGAGCTGTGCACAGTGAATGTTCACAACATTGCTGCTATCAATAACCTATTGATCAAAGTTATCAAATAATAAGCTGCATATTTGTCAATATAACTAAAACTGCTTGCATACCACACACTAAAAATGTAATGTGCTAAAATTGGCAATACAAAGTCTTGATTAGCAATGTGCTGTTTGACGGACATTAATGCCATCACATCAATCATGTTAACAACCTAATTAAGGATAGGTGTTGACTGTCTGGAATAATTATATAATTTTCGAAAGCATTTTAACATTTTGTACTAGAAACTGACTATCCGAGATCCGAGATCTCCCAATTAATCATACCATAAATAACATGCAAATGCCCCCCCCCCCCCCCACCCCCACCCCAAACAAAATCATCAAGGTGACATGTCCCAATAAATGGCATCCAGATTACTGAGGCTCAACTGTACAAGTACTGAGAGGACAATTTTTACATATAATCTTTTATCACAGACAAATAGTACTTGTATGGAACTTACATAGTTTACACATATTTTTGTCATCTTGTTTAATGAGATATTTCTACCACATCTCATGTTAAGGATAAAATAGCAGAGAAAGAATCATTTACTTACCGGAGGGTCGTCAGCTCCACCAGGTGTTTTGCCTCCGAATTTGGTGGCCATTTTATTGATGAGGGCTTGGACTTTGGGGTTATTTTGGTACTTCATCATGTTCTGAGGGTTCTGGCTGATATCCTGGAAAGCTGCGGCTACCTCTGGGTCCTGTACAAAAATAGCAATATTCAGTGCACCTGTACTCTGTGAAACTTACATCTGGAGCAATCTAACCAAAGCAACACTATTTCAGCCACAATGTGTTTCTGCAAAATGACATACAGTCAAACCTGTTTTCAGAGGCCACCTTAGGGAAGTTATGAAAGTGGCCACTTAAGACAGGTGGCCTCTTATTCCAGTTTGCCCTGTAGACAGCCAGTCAATCCAAATATGAACGAGTTATAAACTGTCTTATACTTCACAAGGTAAAATTATTATCCTACTCCTCTCTCTCTCTTTTTTTTTTGATAAGGTCATTAATTGTTTTCCGTTTGTTTCTGTAATAAGTCGTCGCTATTTTCTTCCAGAATCCACATTATTCTGAGTCTTACCAACAGTTAATTCTGCTGCAATCTTGCGAGATACCTTTCAAGGTTTTCACTAGGATTTTATTAAAACTCGAGTTCAGGATTCATGGGAGGTTTTTTTTTTGGTAAAGCCTGTAAATTGTAAAGGTTGTATCTCGGCTAAATTTGATGAGTCCCTAAACAATTACTACTGTGGTACGCTCACGTCAAAACAACACTTCCTTTTAGCAAAAAATGTTTTATTGCAATGAATGAAACAAAAATAAAAACAAATGCCACAAAAGCTTCCGGATTTAGTACGATTTATAGTGACAAGAAGTAGATAAAACACCTAGCAATATTCTTTAAATACCTTATATGCATGTCCAAGTGTACTAAAAGAATAGGTAAGAGTTTCTTCGTAATGAAAATACATGCTTCAAATTCGTTTCAAGCATACAAAAAGATAAACAAGATTTTCTTGGTAATAAAAACGAAGTTCCGCTTTCGTTTCTTGATAGGATCCCGATCCCAACATCTAAAATCTTCGAGTTTTTGAAGGTGCGAATTTCCTCTGATAAGTCAGCGGACGTCCTGTTTTAAACATTGTCGCGTCTCGGATCAATTTGCTGCGTATATTACGCAGATTCTTGACAAAATGGCCATCTATTACAGTGTAATTAACATGTTGGGCAAGGTTTTGAGTGGCCGCTGGCCGCGTTGCACAGGTGGCCATTTGTTCCAGTACAAATATATAGTGAAAACCATCGGGGGGAATTGAGAGTGGCCGCTGGTTGGGAGTGGCCGCTGATTCTAGGTGGCTGCTAGGACAGGTTTGACTGTATAATGATATTTGCCAAAAAATTGCAGTAATGTTTAGTCACCTAAAATCCCCGTTCATTCTTTTTAAAACATTCAAAACCATTAAAATCATTTACTACTTTGGGCTAATATCATTTTGTACATACTGTACTAAACTGAATCATCAACACAGCTTAGATTCTTTATTATATTTATGCTTTTTTCTTTTTAAATTTTGAACTTGGTGAAGGGATTTGGAAGATATTTCAACTCTCCCCTAGAAACTCTTGATTCTGGGAGTCCCTGTCAATTTAAGGGATGTCACATAAAACTGAAATGAACTTACAGAGAATGCTTGTACAATGTCTGGATCATTTAGAATGTCACCCAAATCGGACATTCCTGCAAATAAAATCTAATTATCAGTTTTTGTAAGAAAATAAGATATTAAACAAGTCTATCATAGAAAAATATCATTCAAATATATGTGGTTTCAACACTCCTTCAACAAGATGTGTTTATGAAACATGGCTCCCATATGGTGAAAAAGATGATAATTTTTTAAAAAGTCAGTGAAACTTTTTCAACAAGAGCAATGCCAACGTGGCAGAATACACCCATACAGATTTTAGTGGGATTCATATCTCAGCTGAGTTAGTACTGTCCTTCAAATGCTAATTCATTATCATGCTTATTGAGAAACAATATGCATCCTTCACTTGGTATAAGGTGCATAGGTACCAAGTCTGATGGTCCTAGCCCAAATACAGTTTGATCTCTGTTATGCCTCCAAGCTTTTCCTGATAGCTGTCAGTGACCTTGACCTTTGACCTTGAAAAAACAATAGACATCTTCCTCTCATCTTGTAATCAACTGTATCAAGTTGTAAGACCCTGGGTGTTGTGGTTCAGTCTGTATACTGCCTATAATGTATCCCTACTAAGTGACACTATGACCTTGACTTTTGACCTCCGACCTTCAAAAACAATAAGTGTCTTCCTTCGATCATGGTGATCAATTGTACCATGCTGTTAAATCTTGGAGCTTACGGTTCGGTCTGTATCCTGAATACGTTTTTCTATGAAGTGACACTACAACCTTGAACTTTGACCTCCAACCTTCAAAACCAATAGGCATCTTCCTTTCATCATGATGATCAATTGCACCAAGTTGTAAGATCCTGTAAGTTGTAAGAACGTTTTCCTACTAGGTGACACTACGACCTTGACCTTTGACCTCCGACCTTCAAAAACAATAGGTGTCTTCCTTTTATCATGGTGATCAATTGCACCAAGTTGTAAGATCCTGGAACTTACGGTTTGGTCTGTATTCTGCCTACGTTTTCCTACTACGTGACACTATGACCTTAACCTTTGACCTTCAAATAGATTAGGCGTCTTCCTCTGGTCATGGTGATCGAATGTACCAAGTTGTAAGATCCTGGAGCTTATGGTTTGGCCTACAAGGCCCGGACGGACAGACAGACAGACGGACGGATGACGCTATACCATAATACATCCCGTGACTCCCGTCTTTGACGAGCATATAAAAATAGGTCAAACAAGAAAGTCAAGAGATGAACAACTTTGGTACCTTAGGAAAGTTCTTATCACAAGGCGTACAATGGTAAAACATTAAAGATGTTCAAAACGTATGGCTAAGATTAAATTATTTCAAAAGAAGGCCAAACCCCCTTGGTCAAGGTCATAAGGTCGAAAAGGTTTGGCACCAAAAAAAAAAAATTAACCAAAATGAGTGCACATGTGAAATATGAATGCCTTATTGCCAACCATTCAAAAGTTGTGGCCAAGGTAAGTCTTTCAAAAGTAGGTCAAACCCTAAAACTAAGGTAAAAAAAATTTGGTACCAAGAGAAAGGCCTTGTCACAAGAAATACTTATGTGGAGTATGAAAGCCCTATTATGACCCATTCAAAAATTATGGTCAGGGTTGAAGTATTTGCAGACAAACTAACAGACAGACCAAAAACATTGTTCCCAAATCTCCAATTAATGGGGCATAAAAATACTAATTATATGTATTGAATGTTTAATTGTGTCTGTTATTCATTTATTTCCCATTCTTTTATTCTTGAAGGCATACCTCCGGGCATTCCTCCAGATATCCGGGCATCTAATACCAGGCATTCCCCATTAGCTCCAGGCATTCCTCCCATGTCCTCCGGCAGCCTACCCATTCCTCCAGGCATGCTCCAAACTTCCTCCCAGCCTCCGCGGCTTTCCCCAGGGAAAGACCTTGCTCAAATCCTCCTCCTCCTCCTCCAAATCCTGCACCACCACTACTGCTTGCCTGCAATTAGAAATTAGTTTTTAACAGAGAGCAGAAATGAATGAGAGAACACAGTCACAAGTTTATCCTTGTGAAGTGTTGCTAATGCCACAAATCTGAGAACACAGGTATCGTTAAAGAATGGTTAAGAATGGACAGTAACAAAGAAAGAGTTCCACCAATGGTACAAAATATCTTTATCAGTATCAACAACAGTTAGTTTGTAAAAAAAAAAGATAAAAAAAAAGAAAAAAAAAAAAAAAAAAAATTGCTCTCTCCTAACATACTCATCAACTTTCTGTCAAGTACACAACAGTGTACCTTCATTCATTCCCTCATAAGTCTAAGGGCCATAACTCAGTTTTAATATTGATTAATACAATAGTATTCTGATATTGCCTTACTGACTGACACACTGGTACTATAGATCCTCTCTGAAGATATGATTGTAGATTGACTTACTGACTTTGCTCTTTCATATTCTTCCTTTGCTTTTCTCAATCTCTCCTTCCTAGCTTTAATTTCTTTTTCCTCCCTTTTCCTTTCATATTTTCTGTTGTGCTCCATGATTTTCTTGGCCTACAAGTAAAAATATTTCCCTATAATTACCCATTTAAACAAGAGGCCCATGGGGCCACATCG
>CAJDSM010027400.1:0-13989 GCA_903981925.1 Ostrea lurida | reverse complement strand
ATCGTGCGAAAACTGTTTGTGATGGACGGAAAACCCGATTACTATAGGGCTCCCGCCGAGTATCGGCGGGGACCTAATAAAAGTGTTTTTGTTGTCCATTAACTGAGGACATGACAGATGTCAGTTTTGTGGAGGAGGAATTACATCTACATTAATACATCTACATTCAAAACGATGAAAAGCAGGTGATTAATTTCTCTTAAGCTGGTACATCTTTTGACAACATTTACTAGCAGACAGCCTTGATTTCATGACATTTTTCAAACACTGCATACAGAACTTCTATTTAGGACATCATAGAGAATAAACAAGATCATTTTTAGATGGTGTTACCTTTGGGTCTTGGCCTGGCTGTCTCAGGTCTTGTCTGCCTCTTTAGAGTGGCTGGCACAATTTCGGCTGGCAGGTGGAGATAATCACGTAAATACTGGATACCTTCATTGGTCAGGTACCAGTAGTAGTGACGCCATGAAAACTGTTCCCTTACATAGCCTTGTGATTTCAAAGACTACAAATAATCAAAAGTAAAGTGTTAATATTTCTGTATGGAGATTGAAAAGATATAATATTGTTTGAATATAGAAGTTTAGTCACGTTAAACCACTATAATTATAGAGATCTAAATTCTCTACTGGGTCCATGGGGTGATGATATAATTAGCCCCGAGACTGAAAAAAACAAATAAATCCCATGGACCTCAGCAAACTTATTACATGCAGTGAGCATATTTTGAATGTTTTACATACAAACACAATATATGCTAAGCCCCACCCCCCTCAGAACCTCTATCCCAGGGATCATGATGGTGCATACAATTTGTGCATTTAGTTTCCTTACCATTGTAGACCCCCCCCCTTCAAAATAAGTCAATTCTTGGTAGTTTTTGCCCTGTCCCTAAGAGCCAAGGAGTCCCAATTTTAAAAATGTATGTCCCCTTGTCCCAAACATGCTTCTTTATCAAATTTGAAAAGAATTGGAATGGTAACTATCATTATCAAGAAAAAGTTTAAAACATTCCATAACGGCACAATGACTTGAGCATCACTCCAGTGACGTAAATGACATCGATTATTAGTATGCACGGTAAACACCTTCACAAGCACGTGCTAAAAGAAACATGCCTTACTTTATCAAATTCCAATTTATCACTAGTACTGAACACATCATTACTTGTTGTAATTAGGCAATTTAAAAATGCGAAAATCAATTTCTTGTCTTCTCAAACTTTATAGATAAAATGCAAGTCTATTGTCACCAATGGTTGGACATGTGATATACTACTTAAAGTAACATTGCAGTGTTGTGGGTTTTTAAAAATGCACAAAATATAATATTCAAAACACAAGGAACAAATGTTTTTGTTTGGGCTTTTATTTCAGATCTGATTTAAAGGGGCGCAGACACATTTTGACATAAAATTTTCAAATCTTTTTTTCCATTTTTGATGTTTACAATGCATAACTAAGGTATTTCTAATGGTCAGCTAAAATTGGAATGTTAATTGTCAAGTTACAAGTGAGATATCATATGGCACTCACAATTCTTTGTTGTATAAACAAGGCTCGTGCCGTGTTTAGTTTACACATTTTATCACAAATAAGTTTTAAAAAAAGAATCTAATTCTTTATGTTTCATAGTATTTATTGTTCTCTGCAAATAAATTCAAACTAATATAAAAGAGTTTAACATAAAATAAAAGATTTTAACATGCCCTATCCAGGATTTATACGTTGGGGTGCATTTTTGTAACTCGACTAGCGTCAATTTTCACGCAGCCAAGTCTTCTCATACATCGATTGGGCAATTCTCAATTGCATTGGCCAGTCAGAAACTGTGTTACTAAATACAAATTGTGCTATAATTTTAGAACTGTATCGAACCGAAACACTTTTTACAGACCTGGAATAAATTGAACATTGAACCGAGACCAATACATCGCGATTCGACTGCATTGCGAAGTATCGTTTCACCCCTAAAAATTAGACATGCTCGGTGGGCTTCTGTTCATACAAAGTTTGCATGCCCGCTCCCAATTTTAACAAGCCTAGGGCATTGGGCTACCGGGTTATTTTGAAGACTAAGACAGATACAGTAACCCCACATGACTGTTCTACTTTGATTAAGAGCAAACCCTTATAATGCATTGCAAGTACTGTAAAAAGTATCAAGATATTGCAAAATCTGAAGGTCCTAGGAAAATTAACATTCTTGACCTGGAAGGTTGTTTACATTCCATGTAGAAAGTATGAAATGCCATATTATGATAATTGAACTGAATCATTTACTACTTGGCCAGAAGTTATCAAACAAATTGTTTTAAAACATTTGAAACTCACCATTGCTTACATATTTATATTTCAATTTTCGTGATATAACTGTCAGTAGTTCATGGGCTAGTAGTTAATGTTTATCAAATGTACACCCCTGCTGAGCCCTCTGAATCTCTAATCACTCAGGTACTCTAACAACTGAGCAAACTGGCCAATGGCGATCCAACCCAGCTGACCGCTATATTCTTCCCTCCTTAGATGTCTTCACTCTTGAAGACAGCAACTCACTAAGCTATGATANAAATTTTGGTGTAGTGAGCTACCTTAAATGTCTTCACTCTGGAAGACAGCAACTCACTAAGCTATGATCTTTTTCCCCTGGCAGGCATTTTCACCCGTTAGTTCCAGAGGTTTGTAATGGCACAACATGTAACAGTCACTGAAGGGAGGTAATGCAATGGACCATTCAAATTCTGATCTGGTTGGTAGCATTTTCTCCCTTCTTGTGAAATGATTGAATTATTTCACTAATCAAGTTGATCAACTATCATTCAAGTACAATTTACACATGAAACATACTAACCGTTAATGCCTTAATAACATGAAGATTAGGGACATCGATTTCTGGGTGCTTTGGAGCTGAAAAATCTTTCTTTGCGACCAAAACACCTTCTTTAAACAAGTACTCAAATATAAGCACTCGGTTCTTCTTGGGCATCAACATCCTGAAAAGCATAAATTGCAGTGCTCAGTTACTCCAGTTCAATTTTATTTTCAAATCAAGAGTACATGCATTTACATCACTACACTAGTTCCTTCAGAATCTATAGATCTCCAGTCACGTCCTCTGAATATTTATCAGACTCAGTTTGGAAAGCTTAGCTAGTTTAATTGAATCATGATATTCTTGTTAGAAAACCTCAGGTTATCTCCTGGTATGATTTATAACAACGCACTCAGGATAAATGTGCTAAAAACAGAAAGGAGGGAGGGATGTAAACAAAGCCATTTGAACGAATGTCCTTCTGGTAATACCAAAAATCAATACATTGGAAAACGTAATTGATGTGTAAGTTTTCTCTTTTATTTTGTTACTACATGAAAATTGCGTATTAAAGACGATATCGTCAGATTTAGAAGCACCTGGGACACTCACTTGCCAATTCAATATGGCTCTAAACCGGAAAAGGAAGTTAACAACAAGTGACATCTAAATGCCGACAGTACACACTGAAGTAAATATAAGGAATGGAATTAATCAGAATCATCTAAACTTTGATATCTTCAAAACATATAAAAATAGGACACTTATATCCGAAAAATAATATTGAATTTTAATTTTGAAATACCAACAATTTGTTGAACAGATCGTACATCTTATGAATTGCGTTAATTAGTAGAGGCTAAAAAACAAGGGCGATAATGAGTGAACGTGTCATTTGCCTGTTTATTCTTTTAAATTTAAGCCCAGTGTCGGTCTTTTCACAAAGAAAAATTACCGAAGATGACATAAAATTATATAGGTAATACATTGCATGATCATTAGATTACCTTACTTTTACAATAATTAGGAAACAGCGCAAAGTACAAGTTTTCGTCTGCTCATGAACGGAGGAAATTCGAAATTGTGTCGTATATGTAGCTAACGATACATATCATACATCATACTTTTTAATGTGATATCGTTAGATATTATAATGTCTGTGTATTTCCATGCCTTTTCACAATAGCTCTATATAATCTTGGGTTTCTGACATTCCAATCCTTAGGCAGCGAGTTGTATCCATGTTTCATCATGCTTACGATGGATACATTAAACATGCGTATCCATACGATGAATTGCGACCTCTTACATGCGATGGACATGACACTTGGGGAAGGTAACAATGCACACGAAATTTTCAGTTTTGTATTGTTAACCAGTATCAATAACAATACATATTTATTTTGTTATTAACCGATAAAACTATCAATCTGTCATATTAACAATGCAATGCCTAATTGCCTATTATTAATACCAGAGACATATATAACAACACAACTATTTTCTCTGCACTGTCAATGAATTTCATTATTGAATGCATTTGATTTCTTCCCCATGTATTTGCAAACAGAAATTTTAATGATATATAGGAGAGGGCGTTCTAAGTTTAAAGAACTTGTGCCCAATCCTTTTGTCTGTAACATCTTGACAATAAAATATGTGCAATTCAATTATGTGACCTTATTTTGAATGGTATTTTTAGAGACATATACAACAGAGATTAAGCAACTTCTCCAAGTCTCGTATTATCTCGCATTTNGCAACTTCTCCAAGTCTCGTATTATTTCGCGTTTCCTATTGTTTTGGTGAAAAATGCATACACTGATTTTGATTATATATACCACCCTAATGATGAAAGATATAAAGTGCAAACANGTACTTCCCATTCAAAAGTTATGGCTAAGGTAAAAGTTTCAGAAAGAATGACAGACAGGATAAAAACAATATGCCCCCCAATCTTCGATCACGGGGGGCATAAGAAGAAGTTTCAAAAGGCGATACATGAACCGAACTTGCCAATATCCTTTACATATTAGGAAATGTTTACGATTTGCCTNCAAAAGGCGATACATGAACCGAACTTGCCAAAATTCTTTAGATATTAGGAAATGTTTACGATTTGCCTTATTTTTTGTAGATAGTAAATTTGTTAATCATCAGATCATTTTAAAACTTGTTGCATTTGATTCAAATTTATGATAAGAATGATATATAAACTTTAATCAACATCAGTCTAATATCAACCAGTCAATAGGATTTAATCGGGAATTAGCACTTTATAGGTGGGACCGTTGCAGTTTTTAAGCGGTAAACATGTCACCATAGGAGTTGCTTTATCGCTGTTATATATATGTCTCTGGTATTATATAAAGTTAGTATGCATCAATCATGTAATAGTAATTTTAAAAATTATGATGTTGCTACAGCATAGGAATGTTTAAAATTTGCACTTTTTTTTAAAATTCAAATTGTTCTATTTGAATATATGTAATTTATACCATAATGCTGATAAATTTTTTGTATTTTGGTACAGCTATTCACTGACCTTGATTGATGCATTAGACACACTGGCAATAATTGGGAATCACACCGAGTTTCAAAGGGTGGCTGAACTGATTATCAACAAAATGGACTTTGATATTGATATAAATGCTTCAGTTTTTGAAACTAATATCAGAAGTAAGTACAGTACCTGTAAATGAATTTATGTTACATATAATGCAATTGTTGGAAGACAAAATATACAACAGATACGACTGAGATTCAAACCTGGGCTTTCTGAATCCCCAGTCAGGTGCTCTACCAAATGGAAACTGAGAATTTGGTATCTGCAAACAAAGAACAAGTCTATCTGGCCTAGGGCTGTGCGATAATACCGGTATTCCGATATATTGCGATTCATTAATAAAAAATATCGTATCGCTATACGTTTTTTCAATACCGGTATATCGGCGATGATGTTCAGGCTAGGGATTTACGTTAAGCTTGAGATTGATCCCATTAAATGTTATGTTTAATATGAATGAAACATTTCTGTGATTGTTCTAAACACTAAGACATAGTTTTTTTTACTTCCAATAGAGCAATGGAGTTAAGCAACTAAGTCTTGTTTCTTATTTTTCATATATTCTGCATAGAAATCAATCTCATAGTCAATGAAATAAGAGAAAAGGTCGTTGATTTTCTACTTCAAAATATTGCAATGCATATCGCAGTACATTTGATAATATCGCAATATATCGCGATATGAAAGTTTCACCCGATACGCAGCCCTAGTTNCAATATATCGCGATACGAAAATTTCACCCGGGCGATATGTAGCCCTAGTCTGGCCATCACATTCCTTTCTTTTTAAATGCCTTTGTACTTATAAAGACATCAACCCAGACCTTAATCCCTAGACAGGCATTTTCACCTGTCACTTAAAGCACAGGAGTCTGATAATCAGGAAAAAATTAGCCATTGTCTTCTAAAAATAAATTTTTATAAAGAAGACAGTGGATATATTTGTCAGGATTTTTATTTTTGTTTAGAGTATAAAACTTCAGACTCCTGTGCTTCAAGGGACTGGTCTATAATACCGTTCAGAAGTTTATAACATATAGCATAAACTTTTCCAATTTAATTTTACACTGTATTACTTTTATTCCATAAATTTCAATATAGTAAACAGTGTTTAGTATTACTTTTATGAATAATTCTAAGGAAAATATTAATTTTATATGACATGGACCAATATTACTGTGCATAGCAACAAAATGGAAACAGTACAGCCAAATGCGTTGTAAAGTCATATAGCAAGACTAAAGGGCAGCTTTGAATTATTTGAAGGTGAAGTTTTTGGTAGTTGTAGAACTGTAGCTCTCCAAAAAGAATATTGGGACGATTTAAGACCTGTGACCTGTCCAGATTTTTTTTCAAGAGAGCTACACATTAGTGTACAGATATTCAATGTTTAATAATTCGAATAAGCTTAACTAAGTGGTTTATCTGTTGATAAATTCAGAATTGTCAACTTAAAAGAATTGACAAGCAGAAATATAAGGATGTTTGCCATTATCAACAGTTGTAAAAATTCCACTATTATATTATAATTGAAACGTATACAACAAATGTATATATGTTTCAGATGATGTACACATATAGTGTATCATTTATTGCTCATAAATCGTGTTTCTTTTTCTCAGTTCTGGATTGTTGTCGGCTCATTTGTTCACAAGCGAGCAGGAATGATGGTAGAACCGGCTGCCCGCTGGAACCTCTCCTGGCTGCAGGGACTGGGCGACGCCTTCAGTTATTGTGAGATCGGACCTCTCCTGAGGCGGCAGAGGAGTGGGCGCACGCCTTCTCCCCGTAAGTTGATGAGATCTGGACCTCTCCTGGCTGGCGAGGACGTGGGCGACGCCTTCTACCGGTAAGTTGATGAGATAGGACCTCTCTGCGGATGGCAGAGGGTGGCGACGCTTACCGGGTAAGTTGATGAGACTGGGACCTCCTGCGGCTGGCAGAGGCGTGGGCGACCTTCTCCCGGTAAGTTGATGAATCAGACCTCCTGAGGCTGGCAGAGGACGTGGGGCGAACGCTTCTCCCGGAGGCTGATGAGAATTAAAGGCTAATAGGACAGTGACAATTCTCAGAATGCTGTCACTTATAGTGAAAATGACACCTTATGTAAAATCAATAAGAAAGTGTCAGGTATAATAAATATGTTTTTATGCACCACGTCCACGCATCCTGGTATAGATCCGTTTTGTAGAACCACTGTCGCATGATCGTTACCAAATAGGAGTGATTCCAAGTCAAAGGATGACTTGCTGTTCCGTAAGAAGTAGGAAAGGGCAACAACATGATATTTAGAACTCTACAATCTAGTTTATATGTTTAGAAAAGGCATGAAAATATAGATAAAACTGCAACATAAATGCTTTTTGTTGGTTATCAGGTAAGAAGACACCTAGCATTGCAGAAGAAAAAAAAAATCATAAACCGCGCTATAGTGGTTATGAAATTTTTTTCTGCAATGATTGCTGCCTCACCACTCGATAACCAACAAAGAAAGCATTTAATTGTTAAACAAAAATGTACATGGCATCACAACAGTAATCTGGTCACACTATACTGATGGTGAATGGATGCAATGGGGATTGAGTTTTGGCTATATATAATTGTGTGACATGTGTACTATTTATAAGTGGTACACACAATTATTAGCAAAACACATCCCTATTAACAGTCAACAATGTGATTGGCAAGAAAATGAAAGAAGTGAACATATTGGTATGGTGTCCATTGTCGTGATGTATAAATTGTATAAAAATCCTCATTCTCCAAGTTATTGCAAGTCAAAGGATGCCATGTCTTATCGGAAATAATAACTGATTGAGAAATTGATACTACATATTATGCTCACTGCACTTCATGTTTTGCTAATCCAACCAATAATTGATAAATGATAATTGTTTATAATCATTGGATGTTGTAAAAGAAATCATAAATGACAGGAATATTGTACATTCATGTAAACAATCCTCTGATCAAACATGGTGATGCACAGACAAAAAATCTTCACATATACCTATTTCTTGAATTGTTATATCAAAGCCACCAACATTGAACTGAAAACTAATTAAATTTTCTCCAGTAGATCTAGTATACCCTACAATCCATCTTGTCTGTCGCAAAAACAGTAACATTACCTAATTATCTGTTTCAGTACGCTTGACACTCATGGTGACTAATCTTGCTGTAATAAAACAACTAGCTATATCTTTAAAGCTTGTTTTCTTGTAATACATAGTAAGTCATAACGAAGACTCTTTCTCCAATCATAGCAATTTGACACACCCACTGGAATGCCAATGGAACAGTCAATCTTCGACATGGGGTCCCAGGAGAAACTACTGTGACATGTACTGCAGAGGTAAGTTCCTGATTGAATTGGAACATTGAGGACGACTGGAGACCCGTGTTTGAAAAAGTTGCAGTTAGAGCAGCGAGCTCTTTGGAATGCAATCTGCTTGAATTGGTTAAATATTATATCATGCTTTTCTCTTGATATGATAAACCCAGAGAAATCCAAGTCCATTCATCTTGAATTTTGTAAGCAGAATTGAATTTTAAAAAAAATGTTGAAGAGCTGGAATTTCCCGTGAACAGTACAAGTAAGAATTGTGAATGTTGTATTAGATATTCTGAACAGTTGGGAATCATATGAGTTAGCACAGGGAAATGGACAGCAGACCTGGTAATAGAGGTGGCTGACTCCTAACTTGAGTTTTAGTGAAAGATCCATAATGTTTGATATTCCTGAACTCCAGCAACTTATAGGTATTAATATTCTCTTGTATATAACGAGTAGCAAATATCTTCCTTTCCAACACTACAACATGGTGTTTCACTTCTCCAGCTGATAAATTACAACAATCGTGAAATGTACATAATTCTCTTAGATAAATGTACACTTCCTTAACAGCTGGTTATATCCCTATCAGTGAAATATTCTCAAAAGAAGCTAAAAACAACAAACACAGTATACACATGCACACAAAAGCAATATGTATACAGGCATATAGGAAAAAGTATGTTGTAGATGGAGGTAAGAAGAAATTTCATGTTACCAATTACAATACATGTACATGTATTCGTGTATCATCATTTCATATATAGAAACTATTGTGAACATGTGAAGAGAGATGACTGGTACAGTGTGGCACATATGTCAAAAGGAGGGATAACTCTTCCTATGTTTACTTCACATAGATGCTACTGGCCAGCTATTCAGGTAATGGATCATAGAATGATCAGGACTATATAAACTCTGATGGAAAATTTGTATCGTTCTGAGATGTATGTAAGCAGATAGGGAACCTCTTAAAAGAAGTGCTGGTATATGAATCCGTGTTCATTTACGTAGAGTTTGCTTGGTGATGTAGATTGCCATAAGAGCAATCATAACTTCCATCAAGTATGGCGGCAGTTTGTGTTTTCTTCCTGATACTATTAATACCAAAAGTGAGGCACACAGGGAGAGAGGGTACCCACTCAGACCAGTAGCTCCACCTGGATAGGAAATCAAATATATGAATAGTAGAATAATTTAATGATTTTAATACAGTCGAACCTTGATACTCAAACGAGACTGAGAAAAACTTCAAGATTCCTGAATTGAGATATCGAGAGCAAAAATACTGCCATGGATAAAGATGGTGGACTTCCACTACTTTGACATAGCCATTGGTATTCAAGATACAGTGTTCAGAGTACCGAAGTTCAATTGTATATAGTTTTGTTTGAGAGTACATTATGTGTGTTAGTGTGCAATATCCATAAAATTAATTATATTTTCTATCATCACAGAGAAAATTGAAATCAATGTCAGTTTATCTTTTTCATGTGCCAGACTGAAGAAAGTGCTGATACTATATCAAGCACCAAGATCCCTTCCTGTTGGAGAGTAGGTTGACATGTGGAAGCCTAGAACACAGCACTAAAACCAAGTGTGGATATGCAACTGGAAGTTTTTTGGTTTATATAGATAAGGCAGTGGGCAAAAAATACAAATAGTGGCTTTTTCAAACAATTTATTGATACTATAATGTTTTGACTCAAACCCCCCACCCCCACAAAGAAAATTTCAATGGAAAAAATAGATATGAATAGGAATTGAAAAAGGTATTTGAAAAGGAGAACCAAACATATTAATTGACCCAGTATGTGTATTTTGTTGGAGGAAGGGGGGGGGGGGGGGAGGGAGTGATGTATTATTGAAATCTTGACTAATTTTTTTAGCAATTAAGAATAAAATGATGCATATGTCGTTATCACATTGACAAGAATGTAGTCATTGTATGAACTCTTTAGCAAACACAAAGATAGCAAAATGAATTCAATTTTTCTGGCAAATTTTTTATATACTTTATATAAAAATCTGAATCTATAATGAACAGGGCTGTAGCAAATTTACTTATTTTCTATTCCCCTTGAATTGAAAAATGAAGATCAATACCACCTTTTATATCAAAGTTGCCCCCCCCCCCCCTTAAATTAATTGCGATTTCACAATCGCTTTCTTTGTCATGAGGATCCACACTTATTACGAAACTTCTGTTTTATTTTTGCCAAAGGGATTTGATGCAAACAATCCTTATGCATACCATTTAGCAAATATATTGTCAATATCTTTATTGTTCTATCCATATGTTTATAAAGAGAAAAAAATAATACTAGAATCGCTATAAATGTATAGCGAAGTACACTTATAGCCAATTATTATAGGGTGACCGTTCAAATTCACTATATCAGAGTTTTACTGTACATTGATTCTTACAGGTGAAAAATGTTAACACCCATCAACTTGACAACAGAATGGAGAGTTTCTTTTTGGCAGAGACTACTAAATATTTGTACTTGCTGTTTGACCCAGACAATTTCATCCACAACAATGGCAGCCATGGTACTGTTATTCAAACCCCTAGCGGTGAGTGCGTGATTGATGCTGGTGGATATTTCTTCACTTCAGAAGCACACCCCATTGATGCAGCTTCAGTATATTGTTGTAGCAGTAAGAAAAAGCAAGATGACATGATATTACAGAATATGCATGATAACCTGAACTTACTCTCTCTGTTCAATATTGATGATGGGGATGAAATTAAAGGAAAGAAACTAAAGCCTTTTACTCAAGATTTACACAGTGACAAACTTGGCCAAACTAATGGACTACTTTCTGATGATTTTTCCTCATCAAAAGAATTTCAAAGCTCTGTGATAGAACTTTTGTCTACTTATCTTAAGAAAGCAGATGGCGCTGATGCCGACATCAGTCTTGCAAAATTAGGAGCTAGTCTCGAGTTGCTCAAATCACAGGTCACCAAATCAGAAGCAGTCGATACCAGTACGAAGGATGCCATAAGTTATATGAATGATGACGAAATTATAGTGGACTTGGGAAAATCCACTAACTTACATAATAAAGAAAAGAATATTGAACCAGAGGTAAATCTACAAGATTCAAAGAAAACACAGTCAGATCCTAACACAGAGAAACCAAAAATAAGTGAAAATCTGCCAAGTAATGATGCAAAATCAGAATTACCAAGTTCCACAACACAGGTGACCCCCAGCGAAGCAGAGGCACCACCTGCAGACCCAGTGTATGAAAACGTGAAATCTGATACAAAGACAGATTCTTCCTCAAGTGAGCCATTGTATGAGAATCAAGCAGCTGATCCTCTGATTAGTGTAAATAGCAGTGGTGAAATTAACAGTGAAAGTGTAAATTCTGATATGAAACAAAATTCAAAGGTGCAACAAACAGTAGGAAAACCGCCTAAAAGTGTTGTATTGAGTGTTAAAACAGACAACACTGGACAAGCTAGTGTGCAGACCAGTCAAACATCACAGGCAAATTCAAAGAAGGTGCATCACATAACGAAATTCAACACCGTAAAAAAGAGTAATATATTTAATCTAGAAACTATTTATAGCCTCTTAGGTAGTGCTACTCAAAAAGACACTGTTCCCTCACCAAATATAAACCACCTTTATAAGACTATTAATCATTATCCTTTACATTATACATCAAAACCAGACCTTATGGTGTGTAAATCACAACCATTTCATATGCGATTATCATTAAGAGGCGAAATGTTTACTATTGATAAGAATAAATAAAGTACCTGTAGTGTTTTACAGTTATCTGTTGCTGCATTTGTAAAAATACATAGAGGATATTCAATGTTTTGTTGTTGGATAGAGAATTTATTTCACGAGTGAGACAGGTATTTTTTGATATTTTCACGAGTGCAAAGCACGAGTGAAAATATGAAAAATCCTGTCTCACGAGTGAAATAAATTCTCTATCTAACAACAAAAGCATTGAATTTTTTATTTGCCTAATTAACATAAACTCAAATAATTGAAGATATCTTTCAATTCAGTTATTGCTCTCTTTAATTGAATTACTGTGCGCATTAATTCTATTCTTCTTCTCATTACATTGAATTAAAGGGAGCAGTAATTCAATTAAAGAGAGCAATAATTGATTTAATGTGCACATTAATTCAGATGATGAGAGCAATAATTGATATATGATCATAAGATTTGATTTAATGTTAGGTATAAATGATTTAATGATCTCTTTAATTCAATTGAAGATATCTTTAATTATTTTCAATCCTTCTGTATAAGGAATTAATGCGCACATTAATTCATTAAAAGAGAGCAACAATTCAATTTTCAAAAGAGAACATTAAAATCAGTTGTGGATAAGTTGAAGTAAAGATATCTCTAATTATATATTGCTCTCTTTAAAAGAATTATTGCCCTCTTTAATTGATTAATGATATCGTTAATCAATTGAAGAGAGCAGTAATTGAATTATTGCAAGCATTAATGGATTTAATGATATCATTATTTCAATGTACATGTAAGAGTGCAATAATTCAATTATTGCAAGTTCATTCAATTAATGCACAAGCAATAATTCAATTATAGTGTGCTTCAATTCAACATAGTAATTAATGATATCATCAAATCATTTAATGCGCGCAATAATTCAGAATTTAAAATATCAGCTTGCACTGAGAAGGTTCTGGATTGTTAAGGTCTGCTGGGGTAATAATGTATTGTAAAGCGCTTTGAGTACTTAGGTAGATAAAGCGCTATATAAATCCAATCATTATTATTAATTATCAATTGAAGAGATCTTTATTGCGCGCATTAATTGAATTAAAGATACTTTTATATAATTAAGAATATCTTTTAATAATTTGAGTTTATGTTTAATTGGGCGCTCCATGGGCAACAACTGATGGAGATGACACGTATCCTCTTTTACATGTAGGTCATGTGTATAACATATACTGTACCTAAGACGTAAAAATACCTTCGCCAGACGCCAGGCATTTAGAAAACTATCGGATATGACCTTAGATTTCCCGTGTCAATGACCCCCCCCCCCCCTTAATTTTTTTTAAGTCAAAAAGTTGCAAAAATTAATCACATGACCTAGATTTTTGTGGGCCGTCTGTCCCTTTACTTAGCGGTCTTCGCAACTCCTCCTAAACCCTTGGGTTGATTTTGATGAAACTTGGTTTAAAAAAAGATCCGTGACAATATGGAGATTAGCATATTAAAAGCCATTTAGGGGATGCTGTCCGAGGTTGTTTTTTTTTT
>CAJDSM010027399.1:6546-29833 GCA_903981925.1 Ostrea lurida | reverse complement strand
AACGAAGCGTGATTGGCCTTAAACTATGGAGTTCCCTTGGTGATTTCCTGAACATTCAAACCAATCAGAAAATAGGGTTCTATTTTGAATAATATCAACTTTCCTTATGGTACCATTAGGAGGAGTTTTGATTGGTTGTTATTCATAAATATTCATAGACATAAAACGTTGGTTAAGCGAAAGTGAAAGAAAGAAAATAACATGGATTCCAGCGACAATAGCGATTTGAATTTTGAGGGATTTGAGGTAGAAGATGTTGATTTTGGGCCTGAAGAAAAGTGAATAGACTTTAGAGGAAAGCCTTACTGACATCGAAGTTAGCATCTTAGTGGACTTCAGACAGCAACGTATGAAGACTGGAAAATACTACGTGCGGAGACGAGGAACTTCGGCAAGATGGCGACTCACCTCAAGAAAGATGATGCTAAAGCACCGGACACTGATACAATCCCGTGGGTCTAGAGCGCCTAACACCCATACATCTTGATGATTTTATGGGAAATCCAGGGGTTTCCAGCGACAATCGATGGACCGACACAAGACGGAAATTGACTTTTTTTCACCTCTTGTTTGATGGGGACAAAATGTTATCAAACTTTGCGCCGATGAAACGAAACAGATATGCTCGAGTTTTACAGGGAAGTAAATGGCCAAGATCAGAAAGTGAGTATGGACACAAATTCAGGCTGAAATTCGGAGCATATATTGGCCTTTCACATCCTATTCAATGGGCATAATCGTTGCACCCAGTCAAGACATGTAACTTTCGTCAAAGGACCAAATTATTCAGACCAAACAAGGCATTTCATGAGAGCAATTACAAGGGACAGAATGGGACAAACTCCACCCACGTATTTTTCATGGTTTGCAGACTCCTATGCCAACGCAACCAATCACGCCAGACTGACAAGCCTTGGCCACGATAAATTGGTCCCAATATCAGACCCATTTTAGAAAATATTCGTCAGAAAATTGAAATCACAGTACAGGGCCACATAAAGAAACATCAGTTAGACGAGCACATTGATTGCTTTTACAGGAAGACTGGGGTTTCAAAACCAGTACGTCCCCCATCAAGCCAACGAAACGTGCATCAAGGTTGCGTATGTCGTGCTGATCCTGAACAATGGATATGTAAAGATCTTCAAGTTTACACCGGGAAGGAAAAACAATGTTCCTGAACGTGGACTGGAGAGAGAGAATTGTAGGGATTTGACATCGGGATATCTGGGGCCGAAATCCCATGTCTACTGTGACAATTTATTTTACTCATCCAAGGCTGTTTTGAGGAATTACTGGCAAACAATACCTACGCCTGTGGAACTATCCGAGCAAAACCGGACAAAGGCCTTCCTTCCACTGATAGTCCGTTGGCAAATAAAAAAGCAGTGGGATGCTGCGACCAGCAGCAAAAGGGAAACCTTGTTGCAACAGCTTGGCATTGACAAGCGAACAGTCCTCCTGTTGACAACAAAATCAGATCCGACGAAGAACACCACGGTTCGCAGAGGAAACAAAAGGATGGTTACTTGTCATAGAAGTTCCCTGTCCAGAGCAATAAAGAACTACACCCAAAATATGAACGGTCATGGGATCCGGACCACTCAAAGAAGGACCAGATACTTGTGCACAGGGCCAGACCAACTTTCGTGCCACGTACTGCATTGCAAGGAAGGCTTTCAAAGTGGTGGAAATATGTTTTCTGGTTCCTTTGTGGGATCACCATATGTTCCAGCTTTATCCTGATGAAGGAATCACCAAATCACCAGCTTGAAGACCAGACGGGGCAGAACGAAGCAAAGGACGCAATCGATTTTCCGGTCAAAAACCTTGCCCGTCAAATTTGCTGGGAGCATTTCAAGGTTAAAAGGAAGGCGCGCATGCTGTAGGGAATCAAGCTGTTCCAAGGAATTGCTTCATTGCCACGCAGACTCAAAAACGAAAGAAACATGTAAGCAATGTTTCCAAACAGGGAATTTCGCGGGGAAACAAAAAACTGGCTGTGAACAATGCAATATCCAATTTGTGCATATCTTGTTTCAAGAATTCACAAGGATAATTTGCCCTGAACTATTTTGAAAGATTGACTTGTGTAAATTTTGTGACAAATTTGGACTTTGAGGTTAAAAGATTATGTATTTATTATTTTTTTTTCAGTAAAATATTTTAACATTTTTAAAAATGCCAATGTTTTCTGCCGAAATTACTTCAAAAGTTTGGTGAGTAGAACAATGAATTATTAAAAGCAAGTAATTGTGTTTTCATTGAACATGGGTATTACAAATCTAACTGCTGTCTGCAGGGGCAGCCATTTTTATCTTTAGGGCACAAGGGGGAATTCATTGCTTAGGGCAGGCAGGGCCTGCTGATAAGTACTTGTAGGGAGTAAAGAGTTAAACATTACTGAAATAAGGGGAGGGGGCGGTATTTCCTTTTGGATGTTAGGTTCTCTACTGATGGTAAGTTCACTTAGTTAGACTGTAGTTTACTTGATACCAACACAGTGTGTGTATATAGATAAGCGCGGAATGATAACAGGTCTTGGGACTTCTTGGGACATCTCTATCACCTATCCACTTGTGTGACTCAGTAAGTGTCAGTAAACGTTAGTGTGCATGCCTTTATGGAAAATCATTTCCCATAGATCTCAATGCTACCTTTGGCCCTCATTTAATTAACTACATGTATATTGAATTTAGACAAATGACCACAATTATGACGCTTTTCATTCCAGGCTATTTAAAAAAACGGGGAAAAAATATATAGGGTCCGTTGCTTTTGTACATTTCTAAAACACAGAGACCTGCCAGTAAATTACACCCTTCATATCAAAACAACCCCTACGCATGACAATTACGTCGGTTTCGGATACGACCTCTTTCTGTGTTTAGGAGATGCATTTAGTGGAACTTTTAATTGCCGAGGTGGGACAGATTTGGACCTACCGTCAGTGGGAAATATTGATTATATGTACCATGTATTAAAAGCGGTTTCTTCTTTAAAATGAAGGTAAATGATAGGAAATACAAACAATATTGCAAAGAAATGTTTAAAAGAAAATGACTTAACATAAAAGAACAATGTCATGTTTATCCTTGGAATATGAATTATGACGTTTTGATATTAAACGAATTTCCATGTATTTAATTATTTCTATAAATTCTTATCACTTAACATAGTTTGTGTATCATCAATATCTGGGTGCTGAAATAGCGTATGAGAGACTGAGTGTATTCACATATTTCGTCCCACTTCCACATGTTAAACAAAATTCTTAGCGCCTAACCAAGTGTAGCGAGAAAGGGAAATTAACTCGTTACGTGTCTCGAAAACCGGCACTTATTTCCTCTCTTTTCTCGATTATTTGTGCAATAAAATTTTTTTATCCCGACAATTAATTTAAGCTTTTGATAATATTTGTTGGCACTTGAGGACTTTTCAGCAGTTCCTGACGCTTTGAGGCCATAGTTACAAAGTATCTAGGTATGTTTTATATGAAACAGGCATAACTATATTACACCTCATCAGTTTGCAAGCGTGGTCAAAGTTGTGGGTCACTTTAACCTTGTAGCCATAGAGTGTTTTTGTATGATCACGACTCTTGGGTGGTCTGATGCAGAAGAAAATTATTTGGATATATACGGACAGTTCTAGAGGTCATTCACCCTTGCATGGTTTGAGAGATACATGCATTTGTGATTTACCAGGCATGAATGTTTTATTGTTTAACCTTCAGCGTAATATTTCGGCCCGTATTCTACGTGTAATCGTGTTTGTATTTTCCGTTACTTTTGTTTTCTGTGTCAGCCTATCCGTGCACATTATTGTAACATCCGTTACCAGTGGCTTAGGGATTGGCCAGAAACCAAAACGAGGCGTTCAAAATCGAGGAGACTGTTCCGTCAGATTGCTCGTTTATTGTTCGTCATTTTGCTGAACAGTTTTACGGATTCCTTGTAACAGGGATCCAAATTTACCATATTATTCTACATCGGTTACACTTTTCTTACTTCTTTCCAAATTTGAGTTTCAATCCACACTGTTTATCATTAATATCTATATTCATTTCATCATACCAAAAGGACATTGATAGTCGAACTTTTTTGTACAAATACATTAAGATTTACATTGGCGAAGTTGGTAACAATGTTGGTTAAACGTAAATCATAAACCCAAAAATCATATATACAAATTCGAGTGTAGGGCAACATCGGGACTTCCGACAAAAGCGAAGGCAGGATCATGTGCGGATGGAAGGGTAAGGCATTCCTCTGCCGGCCGCGTCACACCCGCCGTGAGCCCGTAGGTTCGAAAACATTGGTAAACCAGAATACCCGTCTTTCAAATACTAGTACGAAAATGACAGTCAAGGGCAACGAAAACAATAGTTCAAACATATATGAACTTGTGATAATTTGTAATCGCCAAACAAGATCATCATTTGCTAAATGACTTTTAAACCGAGATTTGTATAAACCCTGCAAATCAACTTTTTTTCGTTAGTAGGTGGTCTCCGCCTTTTAAAAATCCCTCATACGAATGCATGCTTCTTGTGTATCGAATCAACTGGGAACATTACACACCATAGCAGGTGATAGTGGTACATTACTACATAGAAATGAAAGTTTGACGAATTGGCCAAGTTAAAGTCATCACCGCTTATCATATAATGTCGTTGTCCAATCTGCCATTAGAGTTCAATATTAATGTAAATAACCATGCAATATTGAAGCAATAGTTCAGATTCTGTGGTGTCTTTTTTTCGAAATCAGAGTTTACATGCACTGTCAAAATTGGTGATTCAAGATGTTTTCAAACATTTCCCAATACAAAAGTGAAACACAGTTTTTTCATATGTTCTTAAATCTAAACATGAAAAGGCAAAGATAATGAACCAAGTGATCAATCTCCGTTAGTCCCAAACAGAATACAAAACAACAGTTGGTCAATCACGGACCCCTGGAACACCAGAGTGTAGGATCAGATGTCTAGGAGGGTTAAGCATCCCCTGTTGATCCTGTCACATCCGCCATGAGTCCTATATATTGATTTGCTATAAGGATAATCCATTGGTCAAAACTGGTGCATAAACAACCCAATAATTGGTATTAAACAGCCAGACAGCATTTGACCCAATTGACAGGTTGTTCTGGCAAATGTCTCATTCCTAAACGTAGTTATCCAAAAAGTACTTAGAGCTATAATATGTTTAAAGTTCTTGTGGTTTATCAAATTTTGATTACAATAATTTCACATACGTTTGTGTTTTGATAACCATGTTTAAACTTTAAAACACTTAATTGATAAACCTTACATTCGATTTGTGATGACCCGTAAATAACACTGGGTATTGTACAACTCTAAGTTACTAGACGTCATTATCAACTTAAAAAAAAAGATTACTCCTCAAAATAGAAATGAATTCACTGTAGTTTTCAGGTACCTGCCGCAATTATAATCCCTAACATTGTTAAGAATATATATTCTCTTGCTTTATGAACGATGAATCGTGTTTCAAAAGATTTACTTATGCTTTGTGGATGTTAAAAAAAAAAACCAAATTGAAATATTTCTACACAATAAGGTTGTTTTCCTTGTCTGTTTACAGCTGGGGAAACGAAACCGGAAGTATCGTTGCCTCCGTCAGGAACTATAAATGCGTGTCAAAAATAATGGCGACGATACTCTGGAAAACGTGTATGTATAGGATTGAATTGATTTATTATTTTGTTTGTTTTTCGTCCCGTTGAGAATATTTTCACTCATATTGAAAACGATCCCTAACGAATATATAATTCATGTCATTCATTGATTAGATAAATTCTTCTAATAAAATGCCCATAAAATTATTGGTGACCTACAGAGTAATCGCCTTATCAGTACTTGTATACGCATGATTGGTTTACCCAGGGGTCTTTTGTAGCAGAGTGGTCATTACAGGGGTACATCGAGTAAACATTAACCTGCAAAGCCTTTGTCTCAAAGTTCCCTAACACTCTAGACATGGACCCGTCTCTTCCAATCATCTTGTCCCATTTCTTGTATATCTCACCCTTTTCCACGCAAAGATTGCACTTACAGGGAAAGGGGATGGAAGATACCACACCAAAGATGCAGGTGGGTATCGAACATGAGTGAGTTGTGTGCTTCAATTTAACGCAGAAGAACAATGACTATGGAAATACGATTTCCAAATATATTTGTTGCAATTAACGATTAAAGTCAATGAGTATTAAAAACAAACGGTCTTTTTTACAAAACTGAACACATTAATATAATACTAGTAATGTATTCGCTTTAGCTGAGCGTTATGATATTGGCTGTGCTAAAGCCGCCACTAGAAATTGGCAGTGGTAAAATTGGAAATTTATATCAAAATTAAGGATTATCTTCCCTGCAGGCATAGCTACTGATGCCTTTCCGAAGTGTTTTGGTTCCCAGTCTTGTGGACTACATTGTTACACTTTTATTATAGTTTAAATTTCATCGTTTTTCGGATTTTCCAACATTTTAGGTTTGAGCATCACTGCAGCATACATATTTTGTCGAAATGCGCATCAGTGCATTCAAACTTCTGGTACCGTATATTGATTTATATTTGTACCTCAATTACTTGCAAACCCGCCTGTTGGCTGAGAGGTGCATCAGACGTCTCACAGACTTTACAAGTGGAAGCTGTAAGGTCAACTGGCAATGTTTTAAACCCTCTCCGGAGTCCTTATATTCGATGAGTCCCGAATCTTCTATGTTGTTTTTCAGATTCTAATTCTCTCAAGGAGGTGGTTTCAAATTTCTCCTCGCTCGGTCCAAACTTTTTCTTCTGGCGATTGGAAAGAATAGAATATTTCATGACTTCTCATCCGTTCCATTCATATTTGTAGAGCTAAAATCCAGACTATTCCAAAACAAGACCCTATTTTGTGATAATAAGAATGTTTTCATTTCAATTAATACCAACAGAAAAATACATTAGATAAAACATAACATATTTCTTCATCAACAGATTATGATGACATCTGAGGTCATTTGTATCTCTTTAGTTTAGTCAGGTAAACAGAAACATTCTCTGTTTAATCTACATAAACAATTCCAAGAAAGAAACAAAATACCAAATTTTAAACAATTCATTTGCAAAATACAGGATAAACAACTAAAGTAATTATAGTAATCAACGACAAAAGGTTGCCAGAACCAATCAAAATCAACAACCAATCTCTGTAGAAAATGTTAAAGGGAATTTATCTACCTTGACAGTATCTCCAGTGAATGACAACGAGCAAAGAAAGACCATCAAACCAGGATTTAGCCAACTAAGCCCTGTATGTACAGCTTTTTGTTGGAGCTTAACCCGATGTGGAGGTCTAGAACATCTCCATCCAAACCAAACTGGATATCTTCAAAGCATGTGAAATCAGTCCTTTTATTATGGCTCTTGAATGTTGGAGACTTACACAACGTAGAGGGTTTTCACAACAACCTCCCGAAAATCCATTAATCATCTATTGGCGAACAAGATTCAGCAACATCGAACCTCTAGAACATCAGGCAAACGCCAACATCTCCAACGCAGATCAAAACAACAACGCTTCACGTGGTTAGGCCATTGTGACTTGAAAATGCCAAATGACCGAACACCCAAAGACGGCTCTCTTATGACGCCACCAGGAAAACAAAGCCCGGGAAGGGCATGTAACACCTGGAGGAGAGACCATCCAAACAGAATTACAAGAATTGGGTTTACACTGGAGGCAGACTCAGCATCTGGGTAAAGGACAGAGGCAAATGGCAGGCAAGCTTGTTAGTCGCTTATGTCCCAGCTTGGGCTATGAAAGGATGAGAAGTTAATGAATCGTGTAAAAGCATTAAGGAGGTGTACTATTCAATAAACCATTAGTATTCTATGTTATTTGACTCACATATTTTTTCGGTGATAACATTAGAAATCCAAACTCTAGCCTCTGAATTCTTCTAGAAGTACCTCCCTTATATTTGTATGTAATCTTACTTGATCTGTACACGGCAGTTCCTCAGAGTTGTTATTGGAACCGGATGTTCATTGTTTTGAATACTGTCTTTTTCGCACCAAATCTGCTAAGTTCAAAAGATCCACATTTACTTAATCTCCAGAGGATAAAGATACACTTCAAATTTTTCCATTTTGTACAACTAAGGTGTTTGTAAACACATCCACTGATGATGATATAAGGCAACAGACAAAGGAAGATCTGCAATCTTATTCTACTTTCTGATTTTAAATAGACTGTGGACTAGTTCTCCATTTCGAACACACCAATGGTCCTACCTGGGCCAATTGTAAGAATTTGAATTTGGAAAGTGTGCAAACGATAAACTAATATTAGTTTTGATGTAAACTGTATTTCTGGATATACGAAAACAAACAAATATCAAAGTAATTAATAGCTTTTAACATCATTACTCTCTATAAAAATGCGTCAAAGACAGAAATGCGGGTTGCTGTAATATATGTTCAATTATACAGGCAAGTAGGTGTCGGACACGCGTTCTGAAACGAATCCACAATATGGACCACCCACTGATGATGGATACACAAAGTCATGAGGCTACGATATTAATTGCTGAGTAAAATGTTACGAAAATTTTGCACTATTAAGAATAACACTGGAAAAATATTCTAAAGTCGCGTAAACCAGGAAAGTAGGTGTGTCGGACAGGTCTGAAATCGGCCACGATATGGGACCACCCACTGATGATAAATGTTGAAAGTCATGAAGGCTTACGATAAGCTAGTTACTGAGTAAAGTGTTACAGAATTATTTCCCCTCCCGCCTCGCCCGCCCGCCATTTCACCATTTGTATAAGCCGTTTTGCACTCGTGCAACACCGGCCAAAAATGTGGTTGTGGTCATGAACTCAAACTGTTAACAGTGATCTGATAATTTGTCATCCAAGGCAACAGGTGAAACTATCCTCAGCCAATTTCATGAATATTTTTTCTGTGTTCATTCATTCAGATGGATACTTTTTCTCTCATTTTAATAGATTGAGTAAAAGTTTGGTCTCTAGAAAGGGTTACTAACTAAACAGAGAACCCTACGAGAACTTCTAAAGACCCTAGAGGAACCTGGGAGTTTTTAATTATTGACAGGTGTTTGGGACGCTTTTTACTGCATTGAATTATTGATAAAAAATTCATATATAAATTAAACTAAACAAATTTCCATGCAATTTAAAACCAAATATTATTCACTTTATTGAAAGAAAAATTAATTGTCCTCGCAGTTCGTTCAATTTTTTTTTGCCCAATCTTGATCCCGATTAAATTAGTGCAAAGAACTCCTAAGCTGTGTGGGAACTATTTCATCAATATAATTAATCCGAGTGTATTAATTGTGAAACTGCTTTCTTTCATGCTTTCTTGAGATTGAGACGAAAATGACAAAATTGCTGCATTCGAACCTTTTGATGTAAATCTTGGGTATTTCAAATTAGTTAAATCATAACATTTTCATAAAACATAGATACCTAAGTGAAGAATTAATCGATCTATGACTCTGGAAGCATAATTGTCGATTTTGATAAATATATTACGAAGGGTCAGAACAAACGAATTTGATCGGGGTTGAGGATTACACAAAATTAACGAACTGCGGAGGGCAAATTTAGCTTTTTCTTCATCAATAAAAGTGGAATAAATATGGGTTATAAATGCATGAAAATTGTCTGGTTTTTATTTTATTTATATACATGCATTCGTTATTAATAATCCATGCATGTAAGATGTAATGAATTAAAATCTGGGGTTCTTCTGAATAGAACTAGAATAAGATTTATTTTTAAAGTCGGGTATGCCAAAAAGCAACAAATACAACACAAGCTCCAGAGAGCTTTTAACCGCATCAAAGAGAGCTTTAACCGACATAAAGGAGGGTTCTCTGTCTTTAGTTAGGACCGTTCTATAGCAGTCATAGGAAAGAGCGTGAGCGGGTCTGCAATATTGTTGATCCGAACCCGATGACTGAGAATTGCCAGAAATAAAGATAGCACTCAAAAGTTAATGTCATACTTTTTTATTACAAGATATATCTGCAGCTGCCTATTAAAAGATAAATTATTTATCCATCAACGTTCTTCGTCTCTCCTCAACTACATTGCATATCGGCTGGACATGTCTTATTACTGGTGTAAAATGAGGACCTGAAGATGCCTATTTGAAAGGTTCCTAAATTCAGGAGGAACGTCGGTCATTCAGTTTCAGTATTACCCTTGGTACTATGTATCCCCTTCCTACGAACCAAATCTCATAGCAAGTCGTATGACCGCGCGCAGACCGCTCGACCATTATTTACTAAACATCATTTAAAACATGAACGAAATATTTAAAAATTAGCTCAAAATGTGTCCATGTTTTTTTTTTAAAACGCGGAGGTCCCGAGTCGCAGCAGTCGTGGCATGTAAAAGAATCCTCACTGCTAAAAGCCATAAGTGCTAAGCTTAGGTCTAAATTTGCAGCCCTTCAGCGGTCTGTCTTTGACCTTTGTTAATCAATTTAATCCTCTTACGGTAGCAGGTGACAATTTCACACTGTAGGCCCGGCCAACCTTCTTAAACACGAAATATTCCACGTTTGATGAGTAAAGATAATATGTAGAATAATTTTAGGATATTATGTGAAGTGTAGCGGAGTGCTTAATAAAATATGTAGATGTCGCCATGATTCCTAGCTTATGATCAATCTCTCACCAGAGGGCGTGTTACGCAAGCTTCGCTTACACCTCTGTTAATTATCGTCTGCAAATAGGTACATAGGTAATTACCCCAAACCTAACCGAAATTACTGATAAGTTTACCGAAATGACCTCACTGTATGTTCATCTAGATATGTCATCTGGTCACACATAAAAGGTAACTATCTAAAGAATTTGAAAATTTGAATGTTGTTTTATTGTAGTTTTTCGTTTTAATACCCAACAATATGCCCAAAAGAGAAGTCTTTCCGTTTATATATGATAACGATAAAAATTCTGTAAAACAGCTAGAGTAACCTGGTTCCCTGTCCCATGCTCTACGCTCCGCGTCACAAGGGAGCCAGGGGATCAGGACAATAACAGAGGTGTTGGAGTGCAGCGTACAACGCCCTCTGGTGAGAGGATTGGCATATGATTGGTGTAAATGCGAAACTAAGACACGCTGCTTGTTGCTGAGAAAGAAGGCGGATGGACCCGGATGGAAGGCATACTTTTAAGAAGGGCAGACAGAGTTATTGATTTGCACAGTGTATACATCTCGAATGATACTCTGATGTAGCCCAGATGAGAGGAAATCAGAGAGAGAAAGGAGCACCTTCTCAGAGCAGGTTTTGTGCACCAGCATCAGTAAGTAGAGATTACTTGTAATTTATGTTCATGATATATTAACCACACCATTATGAAATACAAGTATTGGCATGATTTTTCATTAGTCTACAATAATCTTACTTTAATGCATACCTCTACACACATATGTTTCAGGGGGAAAACTGACCCCTTATTAGGTCAAGTCATTGCAAGTGATCTGACGTGCATGGCTTGTGAAGTCTGATTTTTTTTTATTTATCCAAACAACAGTAAAGTGTGTTATTGTAAATGCTAGCCTATTATAGATGCTAGCTTTAGTTTAGCTGAGAAAGCATGTTATTTATATTCCACGTGGGCTTGAATGTGCTGTTGTGTTATATTAGTGTTTGTATGCTTCCTACCATGACCTTGCATTCACAGTGCTGTCCATCAGACGCTGCGCGCGCGCGAGTGCATGTGTTTGTGTGTGTGTGTGATCGATGATTAAAATAAAAAAAAAATCTGTAAAAAAACAAAACAAAACCCAAAAAGCAAAACAAAAGACAAAACAAAATACAAAAACCAAACAAACCAATTATTTTGCGAAAATAATATTCAGCATTAACCTTAAGATAATTTATGTAATAAATTGCCCTGTAGACATAAATAAAATTAGATGTTCAGAGCTACTGCTGTCTCAAGATTGGACAGAGACCGTTCATATTGAAATGTGAACTGAGTCTTAGTTATTTTCATTGTTATGATTAATTGCTTGTTAACCAGTACATGTTCCCCGAGGGCCCTTGATTGGTGAATAAATATTTCTATTGTCGAAAAGATACGTACACAACAAAGGACATAGCTACTTCTATCTTCGTTTCGGCATATTGGACACATATGTGTATTTCGTACCGCTATGCATTACCGGTCCGAGTGTCTTCTCCCATAGTTATCGGATTGTCTAAAACAACATCTACTAGTAATTACGCGATGCGATTAAGAGGCCCTATAAGGGGAAACAAGTAGAGATCACTTGCTGTCTTGATATGACTTACAAGAAGGGGGGTTAGGACATGAGATTGTATGCTGAGACCTTGCATTTGTTGATTTTGCAATTATCTTCCAGAGATTGTTTTATTTGGTGAACTAGATATATCTATACAACTGCTATAGTGTACGCTTTGAAGAATGTACCCCCTACAGGAGCCTCTCTCACCACGTGTATAATTATGAATGCATGTGCCACGATAGGAGAACATTACACGCAATGGAGTCGACAGTCGGACATGTTTCGTCAAGGACTTCCTGGTCATTGAAATTGTTAAGTTAACCTGCTAAAGGTAAAGATGAGGCCATTCTGTTGTTGTATATTAACACACAGCTGGAAGTAGATTTTTTGCCTAGAGACTTTGCAGTGTATATAGCGCCTGATCGTTGTGGAGTATCTAGGTGTATTAGTATAGTTATGTGTATTTTGATCATTGACACTGAACAATCCCCAATCCAATGCATACGTAAACGCAAATTTTCCTTTAATAAATACATTAGTGTTTCTAGCTGTCAACTCCAAGTTTAGAGTTATCTTTCTTACATATATACAGGAATGCCGAATATCTATACACGTGTCTTTCTTATGTGTATGGATATTATTGTCCAAGGTACAGATCCCCCGATTGATGGATGTCTGTGGTTACTATATCTACTTTATGAAATGCCGATATTGATTACACGTGTCTTTCTTAAAACTAAAGTACTGTATTTATATTTATGTCACTATCCAAACGGAAAGTCCCGCGATCCCGACCCGCGATGGATGTCTGTGTTACATCACATATGTATGAATGCCGAATATTATAACTTGTCTTTCTTAAAACAAAGACTGTAGTAGGATATTGTATGTCACTATTCCAACACGTAAAGTGTCCCGCGATCCCGCCCGCGATGGATGTCTGTGGTTACTATAGTTACGTAGAAAGGTCTTGGGATAGCTCTGCATTGATTTAATATATATATGAACACAATTAATCCAAATTGTTGTATGCAGAATTTTTAATTATTGCAGATTATTTATTTGCTCTTAGAGAACTAATACTCTTGGTCGACTTCGTTAAAATCAGTTCTGAGGTATAGTCAAGTTAGTAGAATATTTATATAAGTAACCGGTCCCTTCATCACAGTTAGAAAATCCTTCCCTATACTCCAATGCCCGGGGGAGGGGGGGCACTAATTCATAATTTATGGTATAACGTGCCGCTGACATCGCAGACCCACCCCACCCTTTTCATATAATTGGTTGCTGGAGTACAAAGCAATGATGTCTGGTGCTTAGCTGTCACCAGACTGTAACAGCACCGTCCTTGTGCTCCCTGCATCAAGTCAACAATTCAACATTGTTAACCCAAATCTTGTCAACAACGACTTTTCATAAATAAGTGCGTGCAGTGCAGAAATGTAACAGATTGTGAACTTGTCATAATGATTGTAATTTTTTCTTTCTCTTTTCTCATTGTTATAAGAAATTGCTTTACATGTAACTTGCCCCCCGAGGGCCCTTGATTTGAATAAACAAATATTATAATTGATAACCTTTCTATATTAATTTTCTCAAATGTGACCTTTCCCATATGACAATCATGGGAACTGCTGTTAGAAACAATACAGATGGACAAAGTGGTCATAAATTCCTTTCACTTCAATACCACCACCTGGGTCTCCAAAATTTATTTTGTGTTATCTAATTAAAAACCGGATTAACTATGGTGCTATTCATATAATAATTGAGTAAACATTAATTACCTTATCAGATATTTCATGAGTTTCTATACCTTGTCATATATCTGAAGTGAATAAAGGCTACCTATTCCAGCGGCACTTTCCTACAGTATCTATTAGTATTATAGGAAGACTCCGAAGTGCCCCCCCCCCCCAACGGGTCGCAATGTAGCAAATCGAGTAGATCCACTCCGATATGAATTTCACACTATTAATAGAATCCCGGGGGCCACTTCCTATATACTATAGATAGGGAGCGTGCCGCTGGAATAGGTACAGCCTTTTTCCACTTCAACTAATATGACAAGGTATATAAGATCAGCATGAAATATATATAAGGTCATTAATGTTTACTCAATTAATTATAAATAACCTTCTAAATTCTCCAGCTGCAGCTGATGAAGCTCTGATAAATCTTACACAATAAAGCAGCAGTTCATGAATATCATATGGAAAAGGTCACCATTTGAACAGAAATATTATGAAAAGTATACTAATTCTCAAATCTAAAATATATGAAAAGGGTGGGGGGTTGCGATGTCAGCGACACGTCCCTACCCATAGAAATTATTAATTGCCCCCCCCCCCCCCCGGGAGATAGAATGAGCATAACAATAGGTCTTATTTAGTAGTAACAAAGCTTTTCTTATATTTGTAAATCCCATGAAAAATGTGTCCGCACAGATCGTTTGAAAATTTGACGCCATTTTGCCGTAAGTGGGGGAAGTCTTTAATTGCAATGCAAATATCACTAAAAACATTGGTTCATGTATTTATAACTTCTCTATCTCATTTTATGGCCCATGCAGACTGTATTTACACATTTTGTTTTGCTACGAAACGAGTATAGGGGTCGAACATCTGTCATTTTGTTCTACATGTGTCTATAGGCAAGTCAGTTTATACTTTATATTTATTTTGTAGGATTGAAAGAATGGAATGTCTTATAGCGTCATCAGACTGTGCCCTTGGATATGAAGAGCTGTGGTGAAGACCTGGTGCTTGGAGTCACTCTCTGATACTGTATTACATATCTATGTAATTATTCAGTAATACCTCGAACCATGGTAGAGAGGGCTCATGTGGGACACAGTGTGTATAGGATTGCTAAAAGGCCAAACTCCACCCTGGCTTTCCTCGATAGGAACATTAACCGATGTCCAATGAACATCATAATGCGACCAATCATCGAGTACGCCTTTAATTACATGTAGCAGAATCCAGTAACCATTGGAGTACCCCGTTTACCTGATTTATGTAAAGGGCTCACGGCGGGTGTGACCGGTCAACATGGACTGCTTACTCCTCCTAGATACCTGATGCTACCTCTGGTGTATCTAGGGGTCCGTGCCTGCCCAACTTATGTGATTGACAGTCACTGTTCGATATTCGCCTTTGTCATTATAACGAGGTTAGCAGAGAACAAAAGATTAAGTTTGCCACTGGAGACTTCCAGCGCATCGCATGCAACAGCAACTCCACCATACTGACGAGAGAAGCTGTGGATTACCTCAGCGCAACTCACTGCGGGGGCGACATCACGTGTTTTCTAGTTCCCTTTGCAAGAACCATTTATTACAAGACATCGTTCTTCCCTCAGTCCACCAGGTTATGGAACCAGTTACCACTAACTAGGTATATTAAGGTTAAGCCAATAGACATATCCTCAGTGTAGTAGTAGCATATGTATGCGGCTTTATCTTGTTTTAACGTTTTGTGAGCACGGTAAATAGACCCCCTAAAACACGTTACAATACTGAGATGGTGCAAACACCTTTTTACTGGACGAAGAGAATTATTAGTAAGACTACATTTACGTTCATAATATATACATGTACATTGAAAAATTATAAACATATCAAAGACATTTAATTAAGAAATAATTTTCATTTTTGAAAATTCATGAAAACATGAACCGTAAAGTATTTTTTGGCATTCCTTTTCACTTTTGTTGGAATCCCCAGGCGTTATGATTAGACAATCTATGTACGTGCATTGTTTACAAATGCATTGCATTCACGGGGAAATGGCTGGTATGATATCAAACTAACTCAAGGACAGTGGAAACGTAAAATGTTGAAAGATATAATTACATGTAAAAAAAAACACACCAAAAAACACACACACAACAGAATCATGGTCAATTACAAATCGAACGCCCATTTATCCAGTCAATACACACGGTATTTTCAGGGTAAAATATTTCAACAGGATTTCTGTAAACAATACAGAAATAGTGAACTGCAATTAATACAGCACTTTTATTTAAACAGTAATTTTAGTTGTAATTGATATTGTTAAAAGCTGGACCACGGCTACAGGTGTAATGAACAGGTAGCGTTGAAAGCAGTAATTAAGACGGTGTGTAGAGACGTAACTAGCAAAATGTTTATAGGTATTGGAATTTTTTCACTTCATTATCATCATTCGTCACAAAGAGGTTATCTCTGGTGTCCACACATAAACCCCATGGACCGTATAGACCACATTTATCAATGTAACGGAGGAGTGTCCGTCCTGATCTAGGATGTGGATACGGTCGTTGCCATAGTCTGTCGTTAGGGTGCAGCTCTGGCTGTCTGTAGTGATTCCGGCTGGTTTAAATGGCCCCCCGGTATTGGGGGATGACCAGTGTGTCTAAATCGAAGTTTTCCAGACTGATTGACCACCACTACTGCTTTAGCTTTATTATTAGCCACGCAGATATCTAAGTTTCTGTTCTCACTGATATATTTAGTGTAACGATCGGATGAATAGAGAGGTCGACCTTGATCATCAAATCTTTGTGGAGCCAGACAACTTTGGATTGTGTGTAATCTTCATTGATCATGGTGACTAGAAAGCCACCGATGGCGGTACTACAGATATGCCGAGGTTCCCACCCTTCTAGCCTGATTATGGTCTGCATCTTCTTATTCTTCACCAGGTGGACAGTTTTTGTTTCAGGGTCAGTATAAAGCAGATCCCCTTTTACTGTCATTGCTATGTCCCCTGGTGTGTTCCCCGACTTGGCTTGGATTGTCTTCACTACTCTGCCCTGGAGATTGTGGAGCTTCATGGTTTTGTTAGCGCCACATGTCCAGATTTCTTCATAATTGAGACAGGTAACGCTGCAAAGTGGTGTATACCCTGTGTTTATGATGGCAGCAAGCCGTAGTTCATCAAGCAGGGGAGCGACTGAGAGAGTAGATACAGCTTCTGGTGACTTCATTGTGTCGACATGTTCTTCTGTGGTAATGGATATTGATGACAGCGAACCAAAGAGTTGATAGAGTAGGTCTGTATTGATCTTTTCAGGTGCAAAACTGGGTAATGTGATAAGGATTTTGGGGGTAATCTTCGGAATTCGGTATTCCTAGGCTTGGGAAACATCATTGTTGCTCGGCATTGTCTTCAGGTCCAAAATGATCTGTTTGATCTCAGTAGTGCTCTGTGTTATGTTGTCTATGGTTTTATTCAGAATGGCCATGTGTTGGTTTTTCTTTTCCTCGATGTCCGATATCCATGGTGTCGATTTCTCGGTGCTGTTCGGCAGTTTTTGTCAGTTTCCCGTAATTTTTTTTCTCACCGGGCCTTATCAGTTTGGATGTCGGACACAATTTCTTCATATTTGGCGATAAACTCTGGTTTCTAGTTCTTCTAAATCTTTTTGTAAATCATGTGTTTTAGAGCTGATGCTTTTCAGAATACCTGATAGATCGTGACCTTTGTGTTTACCAGAGGAGACACAGGTACATGTAGAACAGACAGGGATGTCACATTTCTCACAGTTTATTGACGTGATTTTGACATTCTGGGTAGTTAGGAGTAGACTTTTTTTGTGTTCACACGACACGACATTGTGTTTTTTAGACGAATCTGAAAGATGTTTATCGACACAGTTAATACAGAGGTTTATATGAAAAGTTTACAGTGGATCTGTAGGGGACAGTTTTTGCAGATGTCGCACAGTAGGACGTCCTGGGCACTGCACCATGGCTCCACTTCTTTTGTCAGGGTACTACACTGTCAATAAAAACTAAATATTACTTTTTTAGTACTTGTAAACAGTTTTCAAAATATACTTTGTATAATTATGTTACAGTTCACAGAGTATAACAAACTACAAAATAAATTACTCTGTAATATAAAGCCAGGATATTTCAATTTGAATTGAAGAGATAATCCAAGGATTAATGAATAAATAAATAAATATATAAATATTTATATTACGTTTATATTACAGTATACCCAGAAAAGAAGCGCGTATATATATATATATAATTATATATATATATACTATAATATATAATATATATATAGATATATATAATATATCTATCTATCTACTATCTTATATTATAATAAAATATATATATATATATATAATATAATATATATAATATATATATATATATATATATATATATACACCGTGTAATGCTTGTGTACAAAGATAAATTAAGGTATATATTAAAATAAAATATTTGCAGGGGTCTAGTGGGTGCTACGGAATGGCGTCCCTTTAATCTTCTTTTGTTGAATAACTTTTTGCATTAAAAATGGTCATTTATAGCCGATTTAGAGTCTTCAATCTTCCCTGTTTGCGGGGCGGGAAATGTTGGTTCGCTCCTCCACTTTAAAAAAATTGTCTGGATCCACCACATTGTGGTATTAGTGTTATAATTTCTATTCTCATTAATAATTAACACGATGATACATAATATCTGATGATACTACAGTTATATACGTATGCTATATTTTTTCTTGTCGAAGTCAACATGATCCCTTTGATGTTTGAAGCCCAGTCTAGTCGTGATAAGCAAAATGAAAATGCTATCTGTTCGTGACTCTTTTTGATTATAATTAATCGTATTACATATCCTCAATTCGCAGATAACAAGGAGTGTGTAACAAGATTAATTTCTAAAGTGTCCACTTCCTTAAATTTTTTTGTTTTTTAAAACGCCTAAAGCTTTAAAATTCCTTGTTGAAATATTTTATCAATTACGCTATCAATTTTAAAACCATCCAATGGACTGATATCCGGCATTTTTAAGCTAATTTAAACTTTAAGGGCTCTGCTTTTTTATGCATTGTGCATACTCATTATCTCTGGTCAAGTACTTTGTAAATTTTCTTTTGTTCTGTTGCGTTCGTCTTGTATGCAATTGCAGAATATCTTGCTGATTGAAAGCACTGAGGTATATGCATGTACTTATGACATAGCAACGATATTATAAATACATTCGGTTCGCGCATTTATCTAATCATTTGTGTATGAGCGACGCTGTATTTTTGCTAGAAGGGAATCATTAGTTTTTGTTGTTTTTGGTTATTTTTCTACTAGTAAGGTTTGCTAGTCTACATTTAATAGATTTGTATTTATCATCCGCCAAATAATTGCGGTAATTTCTAGTTGCTGCTGTTCTGGTGAACGATGATTATGACTGATTCTTACACATCTGACAATTGGTAGCGGTAGATGCGTCTTTCGATCGCAAGATGTGTGTTGTCTATCAAACTCCATCACTATGACGTCTTAAAGGGGAAAACATATACTTTAAGAGCACCGGCTGTTTTTGAAGTTCGTATATTTTGAAATTATGATACGAGATATCCATATTTTGGTAAGCCATTTCAGGTAATATAATTATCTTAAAATTACATTGATGTGATCGCAACACTGCCCTTGTATTTACGATATAGACTTGCAGTAATATATCGCGCATTTTTGGGGTTCATATTATATGTTTATAGAAGTGATCATATTTGGGGTAGTAATGTGCTCTACAGTGTCATTGTATAATGTTTTTATAGAGCCTGGATCATTGTATATGGTTTATAGCTTCATTGTAAATGTTAACATACGTTTTGGAATGCATGCTGTAATTTACATCTTTAGACTGTCATTGTATAATGTTTATACTGACTTCATCTTGTATAATGTTTAAGACTGTCATATGTAAATTTATAGATTTGTATAGTTTCAGTGTCCAGTTGTTATACATGTTATAGATGTGCATTGGTATAATGTTTTACAGTATTGATGTTCATGACTGATATAATGTTTATAGACTGCATTGTATAATGTTATAGACTGTCCATGTCGTATAGAGTTTACAGAATAAGCAGTTTGATATTTACTGGATATTATACTGTTTTCGCACAATGTGATTGACGGGTGCCGATTAAGGTTCGCGAGCCTTGTCATACATGCACACTTTAACTACAATTCAACCTGTTATTCGTCTTGTTGTCGTTTCAATTGATGAAACTGTGATATCTGTAAATGAATAATAATACACTCTTTTGTACTGATGTTTAAACTACACTGGGGTTTATGATATAAAAATAAGTTCGTCGGTGGCTCACCGGCTTCGACTCGCTTCAATGAACTAAAAACAGACTCGACACCCTTTCCTTAGAAAGTCAGTCTTTTAACCAATTATATGTAATATGTTTTGTCAAGATCAAAACTTTTAGACTAGTATGTAAGCATAAAATACTTAAAAAGAAACACAATCCAAAAGCCTGTAACAACTGGAAGAGCCGTCGATTCACACCAGGGAATCGTTGGCAGTTCACAAGCCTCCGCTCGTGGCATAGCATGCTATAGCAACTGCCTGCAGCGACAAACTACGATACGGTTCAACGTACACTGGTGAGCTGTCTGAAGTATGTGAAATATTCTTCGATGGGGTGTAAACAATCAATCAATCAATTAATTCAGTCTACTATTCTACGTAGTATCTTATATCGTGCTGTCATCAATTTAATGTAGCCACCATTCCACCAAACAATTTATATTTAATGGTCCGCTTTAAAACACATCTTATGAAGTATTAATAGTGCTGAAGTGGTATGATTTTTTTTGTGTGTGTGATTTTTTCCCCCGGAATGATGAAAAAGTGTGTTTTTGCTGGCAAATTAGATATGTCGGAGTCTAAACTTCCATACTATGATTCCCTATTTGGAAAAACACCTTTTTCATATTATGTGAGAGGAAGAGAACTTCATTAAAGTTGTATTATTTTTTCGAAAAAAAAAATATCTCATGAGAGGTGCTTAAACACAGTCCATATAAACTTTTTTTTTAGTATTATTGGGCAACTAAAACTATTTCACTTATCTACGTAACCGGCATCGTTTGTTTCAAAATCATATTGTGCAATGGTGATTAAAGTGTGATATTCCCGTAATGTTAAAGTATTATTCACTATGGGTGAAATAAAATCCCGTCCTTTCTCGACAGGGTTACATTTCATTCGAGATCTTGTTTGTATTCTTCTGTATATGAAGGAAATCTGAGTTAGTTGTCACTGGACAGATTGTTCATCGAGACACTCCCGTTGACAAGTTAATATGATGAAGGGTTATGGAGTTGTAGTCATACAGGTAAAGGAGTGTGATCATATATGTTGAAGAATATTCTAATGAAGGTAAAAGATGCTGCGCGAGTGTGTGGTGTCGTGTGTGTTATTATGATGATATATATAACAGACCACGAGATCCAGAAAATGTAAAGGCTAAATGAACGAACAGTGATTACAATCTAGTGAGTCCCACAATAGAAACAAAAAAAGAGTTGCGCAAACCACGGACCCCTGACACACCAGAAGGTTGGTATCAGTGCCTAGGAGGAGTAAGCATCCCCGTGGGACCCGGTCACACCCGCCCGTGAGCCCAAGTCTTATCAAGTCCGGAAGAAGTGTCTGTGATATATATTAAAAAAAACAAACACCAGAAGCCCAAGGACATAAATTTCTTTTTAATATGGTCTAATATTTTGAAAACTATTGAGATCCCTACCCTCAACCTTATATTTGTGATGTACGTTTGTCACAGTATAATTATGATTATTGAATGAATTGGTATGTAAATTGGGTGAGTTTTATTACAATGGTGAGAAAATATATTTACGAATACACAGCTCTCAACGTAAAACTGGCAAGGAAAAAGAAAAATAGTTTTCGGAACACATTCAAATATTCTTAGACACAATTGTTCTGTGAGAAGTAAAGCGCCAAAAATAGAAATCAGTAACGCGGTACATGAAGGAATTTAAAAGGGCCGTGTCCGCCGCTTTAGCACTCATCTTTCTACTTTTGAGGATTCCTCAGCAAAATTTGATCGGGTTTTCCAAACTAAAATGATAAAAAAAAAAAAAAAAATAAAATCATTAATTTTTGCAGTTCTAGGTTTTTCATTAAGTGAAATAGGTTGCTAATCCAGACAGCGAAGTTAACCATCGTATTAAACGTAATCATACAACCCAAAAACATATGAACAACAATAGCCGAGTGTAGGGCAACACGGACCACCGACAAAGCGAAGCAGATCAGGTCCATGGGGAGTAAGCATCCTCTGCTGACCGGTCATATTAAGTTATTTTACCTTTCAATAGTCCTCTGTTTGCTCCACATTCAACCGGCGACGGTTCTCTAGGATTCGGATATATTTTTTTCAAGACATAAACGATATACTACTAAACTCAAACTTATGTGCCTCCCCCCACCCTTTTTCGTTAATCTGAAGGATATTTTCTTAACATCTAGATAACATGTGGTGGAAATATCCTGAACAGTGATCCCAATGTATCCATTTCAATGAAACTGAGCAGGTCCACAAGGGTGAAAATCAACCCCGTGAAATGGTCAAAGTTAAAGTGATTTTTTCAAGGAATTATTCTCTACACAAATGATAGTCTATGTATGATAGTTTATCGGGATGGGATTTTTTTTTTATAGTTTTGCATTGGTGTATCTAAGATCTACTGCCTCAAACATCATGGAAAACAAGATATTGCCCCAAATCACGACATATATCTGTCATAAAATGTCACGATTTCATATCCAGCACAGAACTGGACCAGGAATAGGTTACCTAAATTTCCTGATAATTATCATAACTAAACTGACAAATTTTATTTGGTCCAAGCCTGTACTATGTATGGATTCTGAACATTCCATCACCAAAAAAAATGGTGATTTTAAGCAAATTCTTGTATTTCCTGATCTTTCATGGAGTTTGGTAAAATGTTTACCACCTGATAAACTATTATACTTAGACTATCATTTGTGCAGAAAATTATTCACATTGACTTTTACTATTTCACATGACAGATTTTCACCCTTTGTTGGCCTTTTCCTTTCCTAGAAAGGGAGATGATAAGTCAGCAATTTTTGCCACATTCTACAAAGGTGACAAACTTCTGACCTTTTGACTTATTAAATCAAAAG